>JAQZBX010097367.1:0-11699 GCA_029593785.1 Cabassous unicinctus
GAAAGCTCCGAAAAACCAGGAGCCGAGGTGGCGCAGATGGCAGAACACCTCTCTCCTACATCGGAGGTCTTCAGGATCGAATCCTGGTGAAGACTAGAGGAGGAGGATGAGAAGAGATGAAACAGACACAGAGAATTGCCCAGCGAATGGACACAAAACAGCAAAATGGGGAAGAGGGGGGTTAAAATGGATCAAGTAAATAAATAAATCTTTAAAAAATAATAATAAAAATAAGAAATAAAGTGCAGCCAGAGTTGAGAACCACCGTTCCGCTTCCGCAGTTGATTAAAATTAAGTCAGCCTGACTCACTCAACAGACACATTGGTAAAAGAAGAATCGCTTGGTGCCAACCGTCTCCATCTTCAAGCCAGCAATCAGAGGAAGACACGTAAATGCTGCAGGGAGCAAAGCTAAGTGGCCGGCAGGGTGTGACATCAGTCCTTTCATTCACCCATCCACCCCCCAGCTCCTGATGGAGCCCCAGAATCGGATGCCATTAAGGTGGACAAAGAGGGGCTTCTCTTGTTCTTTTATCACAGCGGCCCCCAGACTTCAGCGCATAGCAGAATCACAGCAAGGGCTTGTTGAAACACAGATGGCAGGACGCCCCCTAGTTTCTAACTCAGTAGGGCCAGGGCAGGGCCTGAGAATTTGCATTTCTAGCAAGTTCCCTGATGGTGCTGATGCTGTGGACAGGAGACTACCCTTTGAGGGCCTCTGCTTTAGAATTCTGGCTGTCACCAAATTCCCGTGCCTCGTGAGTATAAGTGTGGGCCCACCCCTGCTTCCTGGCCAGTGTGGAACTGTGCTTTGGAGCGAGAAGTCCTCTGAGGGAGCGCCCTGTTGGGGCTTAGTGTCTGGAGCATGACGTTTTGCAGGACACTTTTGAGGCATCCACATAAATGAGTCGGTGGCCAGCCCTGACCGCCATGCACTCCCAGTCATTCCAGTCACGCGTGTCAAGTCATCAGACCAGCCAACAAAATCTATTTAGTGCCTCCAGGATGCCTGGCAGTGTTCTAGTAGGTGAAGAAGAATGGTAGACAAGGCAGCCCAGGTTCTTACCTCCATGGAGCGTGCACTCTTGTGGGGACCCACCACACAAACAAAAGTAAACAAGATAACTTCAGAAAGTGGTAAATGACGTGAAGAAAGTAAATCAGGATGAAGCGGCAGTGAGTGTAAGCTTTAGGCTGGGAGGGCCAGGGAGGCCTTTCCAAAGGGAAAACAATTGAGCTGGCACTTGAAGACAAAAGGAACCCCTCGTTTGCAAGGACCCGAGAACAGTGCCCCTCTATCAGAAATGTCTCCACTGGGTTCTTCAGAATAATGAGGGGTTAGAGGAAGTGATCAGCTCCACGTGTCCTAAGGGCAGAGGCAGGAACTCGGTGCATTTGAAGAACAGAAAGAAAGCCAAGGTTATGTGTACAATAATCACCTGAGTTTACCCAGCCCTGTAAAGGTCTTCACATCTTTGTCTCATAGGAGCCTCATAGCATCCCTAAGGTGTAAGAGGAAAGGGAGTCTTTATTCCCACTTTTTGTATGAAAAAAATGAGTGGAGAGAGGTAGAGGGACACTCCCAAGGTGAGAGGGCAAGTAAGCAGTGGAGCGTAGGTCAGCGCTTCTCAAACGTCAAGGTGCACGCGGATCACTGAGGACCTTGTTAAAGTGCAGATTGTCCTTCAGTAGGTCCAGGGTGGGGGCTGAGTCCTGGGAGACCTGCTGCTGCTGGGGGTCCGCGCTCCACACTCTGAGTAGTGGGGCCTTGGGTCGTCTTTGATGCCAGCATGGCCAGTTTGTCAGAATCGGTGAGGGCTGGGGTGTGAGATTATTTCGTAGTCTGGTTGAGCAGGTGGTCTTACCTCCCGCCTCCTCAGTTGTCCGGTATCAGAGGTTGAAGTCCTTTCAGAGGCCAGGGTACCCCCACCCCCCATCTGGAGCACCAGAAAGGCTGGAGTCCCAGCTGGTGTAAAATCCCTCCTTAGTCTTGGGCGCAGCCTCCAGGTCAGGCCGTACATACTGATGATCCAGCATATTGGTTCCCTGCCACTTTGATTTACGCTCATGAGGCGCTCATCAATTCCAATAGGGAACTTGTTGAGTTATTTTAGGTTTTCACTCTTGATAGCAAAACCCAACTCTATAAAGCCAACATTTGTCTTCCTGGTTACATTTCCAAGGATGGCATAGCCGCTGCCTTGCTCTCCGGTTGCCTTGCTAACCAGGTCTTGTTTCTAGCAGGGTCTTAATGCAGATGTCCCACCCCAGGGTTCTGTATCCAACTGGGATGGATACCCTGGAGAGGCACCATTAAGATTATCCCGGGAAAAAAAAATGTGCATAGATTTTAAACAACTGGCTTTCTTTTTAACCGCATCTTTACACTAGCCACTGTTACCCAGACAGGGAAAAAACTGACAAGACTTGATTTGGGGGACCTTTGAGCCGCTCCTCAAAGAAGACCGCAGAATGCAATTACAGCCACCCAGCCTTGCTCCTGTCTGGCTCATGTGCTAGACGTGCTTCTGGAGCTGCTGCTCTCCTCCCCAGCCAAGGCATGCCAGACAACACAAGACAGCCCGACGCACGGCAAGCAGCTTGTCAAAGGACGCATAGAACCTGTCATAGACGATGCCTGGGTGGAAGCCCCTTTACCTTGAGCACTCTTAGCTGTGCAGGGGCCCACCTGGTCCAGCTGTTCAGAACTTACCCATAAATTCCAGGCAAACCCAACACTAATTTGGCAGTAAATTGCTAATGAATACCAACTGCATAGAAATGCTTAGCAAATGCTCCCTCTTTTCCTGTGACATCATAAAAGTCCAGCAAAAACTCTGAGGCACTCAGGGAATATCTACTTCATACCTTTCACTGAAATGATCCCTGGGCTTAAATGAACAAAAATGGCTGAGCTGGGGTGTATTTGACTGCATTTTATTCAATTCAAGAAACACTTATTGAGCTGTGCCAAGGAACTTTGCTAATCACTTGAGGAGAAATAAAGATGTGTAAGGTAAATATATATATATATATATATAATAACATTTTTATAAGAAAATACACATATATGCATATATATTTGTATATCATTTTACAAATATTGGTATGTACTGTGAAAAATCTTGATTTTTATGAACAATAAAAAAAAAAAAAAAGATGTGTAAGGTACTGTTCTCAAGAAGATTGTATCTATTATAGTTGAGCTGTAGACACATCCACAAATATTCTATGCAAAATAGAATGAGACAAATTCTGTATTTGAGGCAGGATCAAAGTGTGGTTGGGAGCTGGGTGGGAGAGAAGATTAATTCTAACTGGAGAAGTCTGGAAAGATTTTGTAGAAGAGGTGGCAGTGGATCGAATTTGCCCATGGAATAGATAGGCTTTCAACCAGGGATGCACGTTTTTAGTGAACTGAACAATCACAAATGTGTTAAGTTCTTACCATGTGTCAGATACTGCTCTAAGTGCTCTACCTGCATTAGCTCATTTGATGCTCTTATTAACGCTGGGAAGTGAGCACCTAGAGTGTCATCCCTGAGACAGCTGAAGCCCAGCCAGGTCAGGGAACCTGCCCCAGGCCAAATGCTAATGAATGGGGAGTTGGGATTTGAACCTGAAGCCTGGAGCCAGAGCCCAAGCCGGTAACTACTGAACTCCAGTGCCTCTGTGCACAAGACATTTTGTTTTCTTTTTTATTACCCTCATTTAAAAATCACTAATCAATTCTGTTGGGCTTTGTTAGAAGCAGAGTAAGCACTGAGGACCTTCTGAAGATGTTTGTTTATTCCCTCTCCGTGGGCTTTTGAGCCACCTAATCAGCAAGGCCCTCGAGGAGAGTGAGCTGCAGCAGCCTGCCTTTCCGAGCTCTAGAAAGCCAAGAATAGGCTCTCCAGGCTGCAGCTCCCGGCCCTGGAGAGTCATCACCGTCCTCAGAAGCCAGCTAAGCCCATCTCTGTTCCTCTGGGGCTCTGACTCAGTGTCCATGGTGCCTTTTCGGGCTCTAAGATGTGAGATGTGGTTGGGGGCAGGGAACCCACACCAGAGATGCTTCCTCTTTCTTCCATGGTTTCATGACTTGGTGTTATCCATGGACCCAAGAGGCCAAGGGGAGCTGGTTCTTCACCCATAAGGCTCCTGAGCAAGGTCTGCCAGGTGTTTGCTGCCTCTCTCTCTCAGTGGGAGAGTCTCTTGGGGTGGAGGTAGAAGTTGCATTTTGGCAGGGTGGGCTGCTCTGCAGCAGGGCACCAGCTGAAGGGGCTCGTGAGCAAGTGGGGGCTGAACTCCACACCACTCCTCACCCCTGCCCCAGGTTCAAGGTTGTGCCGGTCTAGGGGAAGGGGGTGCCTTTTTGTCCTTCACATAAAGGGTTTGCCTAGGACTAAATAAAGAGACGTGGCTGGCAGGTTTAACAGAAATGGGGCACCTGGCAGCTGCTCCCGCTTCCTTAAGGAAGAAATGGGGCTCAGCCCTGCCCTGGGCCAAAGTGCCCACAGGGTTAACTGCCTCTCTCTTCTAGTAATGCCAAGTGAAGCTCACTCTTTCAGACCCTCTACCCCACCCCACCCCACCTCCAAGAGAAGGAAGAAAGCCAGGTCTGCAAGCTCCCCACCCCTCCATTGCCTCACACGACCCGGCACCTGGGTGCACAGGAGCTGGGAGGTCTTGAAGTCTTTTGAACCTTCCAGCCAGTAGGCAGGGCAGGAAAAGGAGCTGCCCGCCTCCCCACCATGCTCTCTCCTGAGGGGGCTGAGAGTGAGCCAAACCTGTCAGGCAAGCCCCAGGTCCCTCTCCGCCCTGAGATTGGTCCAAGAGCATTTTGTGTTAAATGCCGACATATAAATTTGTAGACGATCCTTGTGAGCAAATTGGATTCCTTCACACAGCCCTTAAGTGCTGCCATTTAACCAGATTTAACAGGCAGCTCTGGCCACCCCCGCCACCCCCTTCCTCCTCCACCTGGCTGACCCCTCCGCAGTCACCCGGGAATTGATCCCAGGCCAGCCCGTCAGAGGCTGTGCACACCAGCCCATCCCGCCCGCTCCCCTGGATCCTTCTTGGCTCCATCCCCGCCGAGCGCTGGTCTCTTTCTCCCCCTCTCTTCTCTCTCCTGGCCCCCTGCTCCCTTTCTCCCGATCGTCTGCCCCCTCCTGCCTTCCCCCTTCCCCTCCAGTCTCTCCCTCCCCCTGTCTGTGCTGTGGCAGCTGCTTCCAATGCAGCGAGATGCACCAATTCATTCAGCCTCGCAGACTCTTTAAGGTCGTTACTAAATATATCAAGCAGAAGAAAAGGGTCTTTTTTCCTATCTCTGAGCCAGGAGCATAAATGCTGGCCTTAGGATCCGCGCTTGTCCTCCCTGATCCCGACTGGGAGGCCGTCCAGAGCCAGCCCTGTTCCCTGGAGCTCACCACCCAGCTCCCGCAGGGGCAGGGAGGGTGACACCGGAGGCAGAAGTGGAGGGAAGCTGGCAACTGGAGATGGAATCCATTTTCTGTCTTCTAGGAGTTAAACTGCTTTGGAGGCTCGGAGGAGAAAACAATTTCCTCCAAAGCTGTTTCTCCCTCTCTAGATTATTTTGTCTTTTTAGTTTTTTTAAAATTTTTTTTTAGGGAAATTGGGAAGTGTTGAAAGGGGCTGACTTGACAGTGTGGGAGAAGGAATCCTATTCAAATGCTCTAAGCAATGTTGTCCCTGATTTTTTTCTAAGTTGTAAGCAGATGACCTTGCTGCGTGAGCAGTAACCAGTGGTGCCTGTGAACCGCCAGACTTCAGCTTTGTGATCAGACAAAATGTACAACAAAGTTACTCTGCCTGTTACACATTAGGGTAGGCGCCTGGCGGTCTCGCTCCTCTTCAAGGTTTCAGGGCAGCTTCTCCCTCTATCCCGTCCCCACCCCACGCCAGCACCCCCTTCCTGGCTGAGTTGTGATTTAAAAGAAACGCCTCCTCCCTGTGCGAGAATATCTTTCGCAGCGCACAGCACGCAGCTCCCGTCACTTAGAAGTTCTTTGGGGGTGGGGGGGGGAGGAGGGAGATAAAAATATAGGTGGTGTTTTATCTTAAAATCAAAAGTAGATGAGGTCACCTGAAGAGGTATAGGCCAGTCGTTTCTACCCTGTTTTAGTTTGGGGGCCACGGCATCTTTCACAAGACCAGGAGTGCTGTGGCTGGCTCCCCAGGCAAAAGGCACGTGCTCTCCTCATCACAGAATTCTGTACACCATTTTGGGAGGTTCATGAACCCCTAGGGACTATCGATAGGCCATCTGACCTCCCAAGTAAAAACTATGGGGTTCAGGAAGGAAGGCTGGGGACACTGACATTTTAGTGACCGTCTAAAAAGAAGATCCTATGACAGCAGTCAGGAAGTGGTTAGGTGGAGGAGAACTTCCTAGCAAAGTGTGGTGTCCCTGCAGCCACATGCCAAGTGGGATTCAGGATGGATGAAGCGGTGCCCATCAGATGTCTTAGCGCAGGGATGATAAGGGCTAAGAGGCGCTTATTGGAAACTGGCAGTTTGTTAGTGATGGCCCGACAGAAAAGTTTAAGTGGTGATTGGAGAGGAAATCAGATTTTCAATGTGTGGCTTAGAGGCGAGGTGGTGGGGATGGGATGTGTAAACCCCTCTTCAAAAAGCTGGGACCCAAAGGAGAAGGAGCAGCCTCAAGTACCTGGGAATGCAGAGGACCAAGCTAATGTTTTTCTGGATGGGGAGTTGTCAGGACATCTTCACAGCGCCAGAGCTTTCTCAGATGGGTCGTTGAAAACTAAATAGGGATTCACCAAGCAGAAAAGAGGGGTTCAGGGAGGGCATATCTGGCATTTCATAGAGAGAAAGGCATGGAAGAAAGACCACTCCATGTTTGGACAACCAGGAATAATTTGTTAGCGTAGACTATGTAAGGGGGTGGGTGGA
Organism: Cabassous unicinctus; assembly: GCA_029593785.1. Classification (NCBI taxonomy): domain Eukaryota; kingdom Metazoa; phylum Chordata; class Mammalia; order Cingulata; family Chlamyphoridae; genus Cabassous; species Cabassous unicinctus. The sequence continues at coordinate 6,919 of JAQZBX010097367.1, forward strand.
GGGAGGTATTGCAGGAGCAAGGCAGGAGGCAGGGTGCAGGGGCTGTGGAGTTTGTGCTTACGATATCCAAGTAATGAACAGCCATGGAAGAGATATTTTTAACAGCCTTTCTTTTCTGATTCTAAAAGTAATACAAGCTCATTACAGAAATTCCCGAAAAATATGAGAAAATATAAAGAAAAGCTCCCACATAATTACTGTTAATAATTTGGTGTATTACTTTTAATCTTCTTTCCATACTGTCTTTTATTAAATCCAAGATGCTACCATTTGGGAGCACATCATTATTTCATGTGCCACCAAGAATGTGCAATTACACTTGACACCATGTTTCTTATCAGAGAGTAAGATGCATCCCATTTCAGATAGGTTAAAATGGGGAAAATCCATGTCTTGGAATCAATGAAATAAGGCAATGTATTTTTTTTTTTAAACTTGAATCTTCATCATATTTCTAATTTTATATCTTCTTAACTTGGAATTATGACACAAGAATGTTCCAAGTTATAAAAGTATTTGTAAAGATCATTTTTAATGGCTGTATTTCATTCACCATATGGATATTCCACAATTTACACACTGTATACAATCATTTCCCTATCAATAGATATTATGTTGATTCCTTTTTTCCCCCTTTACTACTATATACAGTATCTCAGTGAAAATTGGTGGTTATAAGCTTTTATCTGGATTTTGGACTATTTCTCTAGAATGGATCCCTAGTCATGGATCAAAAGGTATGAAAAAAAAATTAGACTCTTGATACATATTGCCAAATTGTTTTTCAAAATCTTTATACAAATTTATACTCCCACTACTGGTGTATAAGCATGCCTGTCAGCATCAGATATTATTATTTGGTTTATTTTTGTTGCTTTGATAATAGGAAAATAGCATGTCATTGTTTTAATCTGCATTTCTTTGAGCATTCCTAATGAAGGTGAGTTTTTTTTTTAATAGCTTCATTAGCCATGTGTGTTTCCTCTTTTGTAAATTGTCTTTTCATGTCCTCTGATCATTTTCCTATTAAAGATATAGTGTTTTACTTATGATTTTATGTGCACGCCTTGTAGATTGATTCATTCAAACAATTACAAATATTCTTGAAGTGCCTCCCATGCCACATCAGGTGTAGCCTAGGCATTGGAGAAACTGATGGGAACCATCAGCTAAAAATCCCTCTCCATGGAGTTTACATCCTAGTGAGAGAGAAAGGTATTAAACAAGATAAATAAGTAAAATGTATGTTAGCTGGTGGCGAGAGCTAAGGAGAAAAGATCAAACAGGGAAGGCAGGTAGAAATGTTGGGGCCAGGTGTCAGGGAAGGCCTCACAGAGGAGCTTGAGTCAAGCCTTGGGGGAGGTGAAGGAGCAAGCCCTGGACAGCAGTCCAGGCAACGCGTACAGCACGTGCAAAGGCCCTGAGGCAGGAGCAGCAGGGGGACCAGCAGCACTGGAGCAGAATGAGGAAGGCGAGCGGAGAGGGAAATGAGGCCTGCATATGCCCAGAGCAGCAGACCACGCCGGCCCTGTGGGCCGGTTGCTTGGACTTTGGCTTCTTTCCCTGAGTGAGAAGACTGTTACAAGAGAGATTTTGAGCAGCGGGTTGATGGGTTGATGTGCTCTGACCTGCATCTGAAAAGGATCACTCTGATCTCCGTCTTGAGAATAGTCTGAAGGAATGGAGGGAAGCCGAGAGAACTGTTGGGAAGTTCTTACAGCAATCCAGCTGAAAGATAATGGTGCTGAGCCCGGGGACTAGCCGAAGTGTGGGAAACAGCTAGATGTGGCATAGTTTTCAAGGTAGAGCTGAGAGGACTGGCTAGTGAATTGGATGTGAGGAGTGAGAGGCGTCAAGGAAGACTTCAGGGTTTTGGCCTGAGCAACTGGAAGTCTGAAATTGAGGAAGGAAAGCAGGAGTGGATCCAGAGGAGCAATGGGGAACTCAGTTTTTGACAAGTTAAATTTGAAATGTCTATTAAACATTCAACAGCAATGTTTAATGCCTCCAACAGTAGGCAGTTGGATATATGAGTCTGGAGTTCAGGGAAGAGGTCCGGGGCGGAGATATAAATTTGGGAGTTGTCAGCGTGTGGATGGTATTTAAAACCCTGAGACTCTATGAGATCAGCAAGGGAGTGGGGAGAGAGGGGAGGCCCAAGCACGGAGCTGGGTGCCTCTAATGGCAGGGAGATGTTGACCCTTTGGCATGCCCCCTCCCCTCACCAGGGTTACCAGGGTGTGCTCAGATCTGTGGTTTATTCCGTCTCTTCTGAGCTGGAAAGAATCTGAGCATTTCCCTTCAGAGATTCCCAGCAGGCAATCATGTCTCAGATTTCCATGGTTACTTTTGACCAAAGATCAGCAAACTCTTTAATCTCTAGAGTCACCGTCAACAGGTGGAAACACAATGGCAGTCCTTTGATATTGAAGGGGGGAAATGAAGGCTTGGGAGAAAGAAAGGAGAAAGAGAAGCTTTGGGCTGGAATGACAGCCCTGTGCTATCTGCCAGCTACTTCTTTAAAGTAGTAATTCTTAAGAGGTCATGGGAGGGAGGCAGGCAGCATCAAAACACTTGGGGAGTCTGCCAATCTGTTTTCCCCTGGTCCCCAAACCCCATGACTCCAGGAGATTCTAGAACCTTCTCTGCCTCAACATAAACCTCTCCACATCCCCAGTTGAGAACCCCCGCTGTCGACAGTGAAAATACTCTCAGACAGGACCTGAGATGGAATGGCCGTGCTTGGCCAAGAGGGACACCTGCAGATACATGACCTTCCCTACAGCTCAGGGACACCCGTCAGTATTAAGTAGAGTGACCAAATAATTATGGTACAAACCAGGGCACTTCCAACAGGGGAGTGGTGATGGTGGGGAATTGCTAATAATTATCCCAGACAAAAAGCAGAAACTGGGACTCTCCTAGGCAAACTTTGATGTTAAGACCATCAGCGTAGCTCCATATGTGGCTGAGAAATTCTGGTATTGGCATCACCTAAGGGAGGTTATTTTAAAAATAAATCTCTGAACCCACCTCTGGATATACCGGATCAAAAGCTCTGGGGATGGGGCTCACAGGCTGCATTTTTATTGAGCGCCCCCTGGTGTAGTAAGTCTCTCTTTGTCTCTCCCTCCCCCTACTTTCTGTGAAAGGCTCTGGATTTGTGGTCTTCCTGGACAAGGCTCCAGCAGGAAGGCACTCCTCTTTCCTGCAGCAAAGTGGCCACCCTGTTTTTAGCACGTCCTAAAGCTGGGGCAGCAGTGCCTTCCTGGGAACTCATCCCTCTCCATGTAGTCAAGCAGCCAAGCCCTTGTCTCCCTCTCTTGGCCCCTGGGCTGCCCCATTTTCCCTCACTAGACCCTGGACTACAGGAAAACAAAGAATTGTCCCTCTGTCTCTGCAGCCCAGGATATTCGAAGGGACAACCTGATTATCTCCTTGGATGTCATCTAAGTTTCTGGAGAGGGTCCTTCCCACAAGCCAGCAGCATTCCCCTTTCATAATCCATTCTTACCCTGTCATCTCTGAATTTAAAAACCTTTTGGAGTCTCATTTATGTTTTAAGCCGTTTTTCCTTCTTGGGATTGCAAATGCCGTAAATTTCCTACCTGTTGAATAGTGCTCCCTTTACTTGTCCTAAATGCAAGGCTGAAACACTGGCTCTTTCTCCTTGCCCAGATCTAAGACTTCTGAAAGCTGAAGACAATGAATCCTCCTGGAAAGCCATAGATACGCTTTCCTTATATGTTTCAACAGTCATAGAGCTAGAAGTCACCTTGTACACAGTAAAATTGGACTTATTTTTCTGATTCTGCCCAGCAGCTCTCCCCTTGCCTTGTACCCATCCAGTCTGCTTGAATACACTCAGTGATGCCACTACCTCAGAGGCAACGAGCTCCAATATTGCAGAATGTTTTTATGCTGTTTAAAAATCACCCCCCCCCCGTAAGATAGAATGATTCAGGTGGAATGGAGTTGGAGACATCAGTATGAACTCATATTTAGCTTAATATGGATACAGATGGTTACATGTTGAGATATTTATAGATTATGTATGTATACACAGGTTAGTACACACACATGCTCTCTCAGCTGAGAAAGTCTAGAGAGTTGCAACTGATGCCCCAGTAGCAATGCTCACACCTAAAACCTGTATCTTGGTTTCTAATACCATTCTTTAATGAAAGGAATCAGGGCTTCTTGGAGAAATGACTGATTCTAGGATTGGATCAGAAAATATGCCAGATAAGCCTAAAGAAGCGCTCAAACAGAAACACAATGGGGGAAGCGGATGTGGCTCAGGTGACTGAACTCCTGCCTACCACATGGGAGGTCCATGGTTCAATTCCCGGTGCCTCCTAAAGAAGACAGTGAGATGGCATGATGGGCAGGCATGGCAAGCTGAAACAACAAGATGCAACAAGAGACACAAGAAGAAAAATATAATGAGAGATACAACAAAGCAGGGAGCAGAGGTTCCCGGTGCCTCCTAAAGAAAACGAGCAAGACAGTGAGCTGATGCGATGGGCAGGCATGGCAAGCTGACGCAACAAGATGATGCAACAAGAGACACAAAACATAATGAGAGACACAACAAAGCAGGGAACGGAGATGGCTCAAGTGATTAGGTACCTCCCTCCCACATCAGAGGTCCCGGGTTCAGTTCCCAGTGCCTCCTAAAGACACAGCACACAGCAAGTGCAAACAATGAGGGGGTGGGGAGAAAATAATAATTAAAAAAAAAAAAAGAAAATAGTAACACAATAGTGGGGGTATGTCAA
>JAQZBX010097368.1:0-11704 GCA_029593785.1 Cabassous unicinctus
AAAAAAAAAAAAACAAAAAAACTGGAGACAAAGTGAATGCCCATCAATATAATAACCATTGAATAAAATATGGATCATTTATACTATGAAATAAATAAAAAGAATGAAGTGGTAGAGCAGCTAACTTGGAGGAATTTTTCTATGAAGTACTAAGCGAGAAAACCGTATGCAATAAATGCAACTAATATGATCCCATATTTGTAAAACAAACAATTATTTTTAAAACCTCACACATATATCTGTTTGTGTGTGTATACTTATCTATGATTTTTATAAGTATAGATAAAATTATGAAAGGATTCCTGGTTATTAAAATAAGTTATTTGGTGTGAAGCTCAGATTGGGGTAGCATAAAAACAAAGAGAAATAAAAACATGCATATTTCTCTCTCTCTCTCTCTCTCTCTCACACACACACACACACAAACACACACACATACACAGACATTTGCATGAACAAAGAGAAAAGCTACTCATCTGACTATTAACATTGGCTACCCAGGGGCAGGTATTGGGGAGAAATAACTAGCTTTATTAAAAAAATTGTATCCTACAGATTTTGTAAGCATGTATTACTTAAACATATTTGAAAGAATGTAAAAAAAAGATTTTTTTAAAGACAAGGAGGAAATGAATGCATATTTGAATACAGGTTAAGTGCCACACTTACTACTAGGTACTTTAGGTATGTATTACTTCATTTAATGGTCGATACCGTTTTCCCTCTTTCCTGGAGTGGAAACTGAGTCATAGGCATATTAAGGAACTAGCTCAAGGCCATAGCGTCTAAGTTGGCAGAGTTAGGATTTGGAACTGACTCCCCAAAATGTGATTTTCCCATTTTCCTTATTCCTCCTTAGCCAAGGTGGCAGCTAGTTTGGACGTGAGAAGAGGGGAATGGAAGAGAGCAAGGCTGCAAAGCAGATCTGACCTGTTTGGAGAGAGGTATCCCAGTGCTCCCCTGAGGTCTGGGAATGTCCCCAGGGCACCAACCCTAGCTCTTGACTTACTTCTCTCTCAAGGGCAGAATGGCCAGGCCTGGTCAGAGACCCTGAAGGAGGGATCACGGCTCACCCTGACTCTGTGGTTCTGTCTGCTTCATGATGCTGAACATGTTAACTGCACCAGAATGCCCAACATACATGCTTATCAGTACAAGTGCCAAAGAGTTTGCACAATACCCTATGTAGATTTACAATAGAGAAACCAAACTATTTTTCCCCCTATTCTGGCCTTAGCTGTGAGCCAAAAGGCAAAAGCAACAGGAATAATAAAAAGCTAGGATGGTGCTGGAGTTTGTAGGTGTACGTCCAGAGACTTGAGTCTTTGGGCTGTCCATGTGCCAGCCGGGCCCAGAACCTCGGTGGAGCAGCAACTCCTACTCTACAGCTCATTGCACTCACCCAGAACAACTGGCGGGGAGATGATGATGGACAATGGCCATCCCAGGGAATGAGGAGAGTCTGCAGCTGCAGGCAGGAAAATCCCATCCATCTTCCCCATGGGATATAAGCTCCCCCTCAATTGGAGGTGGAGTGGACATCACTATCCCAGCCTCCTCAGGATGGGGGGAATAGCTATGGACTAGAGTGAACTTACTGGTATTCTACTATAGACATATTGTGATTCTAGCAATGGAAGAAATTACAACATTGATGTGGAGCCAGTGGCCACTGGAGGCTCTGGGGGCAGGGAGAGAGAAAAGCAGTTGTAATACAGGAGCTTTTTTGGGACTTGGGAATTGTCCTGCGTGACATTACAATGACAATATAGGCCATTTTATATCATCATATAACATGCAGAACTGTGTGGGAGAGAGTGGAGACTATATTGTCAACTATGGTGGATGCTTAATGGCAAAGCCCCAGGATGTGTTTATCAATTGCAATTAATGTGCCACACTAATGAAGGATGTTTACGTGGGAGGTTGTGGGAGGTGTGGGAGGTGGGGCATATGGGAATCCCTATATTTTTTGTGTAACATTTATGTAATCTAAGTATCTTTAAAAAATAAATAAATAAATAAATAAATAAATTTTAAAAAGCTAGGAAAGGGGAAAGTATATGAGACCATCAAACACCAGTCCCTCAACCTCCTGATCTTCAGAAAACAGCCCTGGGCCTACCCTGGAAGCCAGCTTTACCCTGTTATCCCAGCCTACAGGCTGGCACCTCAAAATCAGGCCCAAGGTAGGCCAAAATCGTCATTAGGATGCTGGAGGGATTTTGCAGCCTAACAACAGGTTTAAATGCCTACTTCATGAGCTTCCTGTCAGAGGTTTAGAAGGGGATCCCCTAAGCATTTCACAGGACTTTTGTGAGGCTGAACAGTGGGGGGTGGGGAAGGGAGTAGGGGAGGGGTCCTCCTTTTTTGTGTTGTGAAATGTTTCTAGAAGCTACGATGTTCATGCATTGATGAATCATGAAAAAGGAAAGGTCACAGTTTTTGAATCCTAACTCCGCCACTTAGCTGTGGCCTTGAACAAGTTCCTTAGTCTGAGACTCCGTTTCCACTTCTGTAGTAAAAAGAGAAAGCAGAGAGCAAAATGTTAACTGTATTGTGTGCTGCTGAATTCCTCTACATGAACTCATTCAACACCATTAATGAGAACAACAGAATGAGCAGGTGAAGGGAGAAAATCCAAAACATATAGGTGTTTCTATTACATGAAGTAGAAAAATCTAGCATAGGAAAATAATGAAAACTCACGAGTCCCTGTACTACAGTTAGAAAAGCATTTAAACACTGACAATGCTAATGATGATTCCTTACACATTAACAGATTTCAAAGTAACAAAAGTCTGGTACTGTATGTTATTCAATTTGGTTCCCTTACTGACCTGGCTTAATTCTGATTTCTTGTTGGATACAGGGTCTATATATATACCACCTCTAAATTTCACAAGAACCCAGAAGGGCAGCGTTTATCCCATTTCACCAGGGAGGAAACCAAGGCTGAGAGAGGCAAAGTGACTTGCCTCAGAGGCCTCAGACATGGCAGAACAGCAGTTTGAACTCAAGGCTCCGGACTCCTGCCCTGGGGTTCCCTCTGCTCTATGCCTCTACCCCAGTAGGGGCTAGGGCTCCCCTAGAGAGCCCCGTTTCTGCAGTGAGCTGAGAGTCTCCTTGGCTATTCATTACACACCACATACCACTTCACTAGGGGCTCTTCCAAAGTGGCAGCATTTCCCAAATAATCTGGTAAGATTTTTGATAGCAGGAGGCATGCACAGAGTGAAGGGGAGTTGCATGCCATTTGTTTGGAAACCACTGGCTTAGAGGAAGAAGCCTAAGCCAGTTACTGTGCCTCAGGATGGCCTCTTCTGCTCGGGGTTGCCTCTTCACTAGCAGAAGGGCTGCTCGAGGTCTCACTACATCAACAGTCCTGGAAGGCAGCTCCTACAAAGGAGGACCTGGGTTCCAAGGAGTCAGAAACTTGCTTGGTGCATTCCATCAGATGACGGGCCACTGGGACTGGAACCCACTTGCTCTGACTCCGAGTCCTTGGCTCCCCCATGCTGCCTACTAACAGGGCTGCACAAAGGAACACACACCATGCTGCCATGCTGCTGTTTTCAGCAAACTTCTCTCACTGTCCGCAAGGTGTGAATATGGAAATGAAGTATACATTCTCTCCTCTCTCAAGAATCCATCTGAGAAGCCACCACTCATGACAGCTCATGCAGCTCATCTCTGCAGAAGAAAATCCTGGCAGGTCCTTGCTGCTACAGTCATCATTATTACCTGCAGAAATTAAGACTGAGGCCAAAAGCATGGGCCCCACCTAAGGAAAGAGAGGAGTCTGCGGCCCTCTTTCCCTGGCCCTCTTCATGTCTGGGTGCCTACCTCAGGCCCTGTTCTGGGCTGATTCAGTTCTCATGGATAAGATAACTGTCACTGAAGGGTGCTAATCCCAGATCAATACAGGTCAAAGGGGGTGGTCATCTCATTCCCACTCAGGGCTGGAGTAGCCAATCCCTGTCCCCTGGGCCACAGCCTCCCCATCACAGCAGTGCTTGCAGATTTCCAGGGACAGAAATTTCACTCTGCTCAGGACCACATATCCCATCTTCTGAAAACTGTAATTGTTAGTGAGTTGCTTCTTACATTGAGCAGAATTTCACTCCTTTAAAATTTATACTCACTGGTCCAAGTTCTACCCCCTGGAGCTACAAGGAACAAGCCTATTTCCTCTCCCACATGAAGACAGTGCGAATGCCCCCAAGGGTTTTCTCTTATCTTGACTAAACATCCCCAGTTCCTTCCACTGATGCTGAGCATTATTCTAAGGCATTTCCTGATGGCAGGCCAAGCTGTTACTCCTCCAGTGAAAGACGGGAATTTTGAAAGGATATAGACAAAGACCCCAAATCTCCAAAGCCTCCAAAGGAACGAATCTGCACCAATCCTATCAGAAGAATTTTGGAGGAGATATGGTGCAGGATGGGTAGGAAGGCAGTTCCAAAGGCCCTTTCAATCTCAAGAGGCTGCCTCTGAAGAATGTGAAAGAAACTCACCACTGCCCACCACTGGCAATGCAACGCAAAGGACAACAGCCCAACGTCCACACCCGGCTCCAGATGCATTTCACTGAGCTTGTCTTACCAGAACTTACATAAGAGAAGGCTGCACAAATTAAACCAGAATGGAAAAGGCAGGAGGAGCAGGTATATGCAACTGAGTCGTGCGTCCTCAAGAAGGCAAGTGAACATCTTGTCTTCCTGACAATCACCTTGTGAAGCCTGTGGGCTGTGGTGGGGCACTGGGCATGCCAAATTGCTGGGAATGGCAGCCTTTACAGACTTGCTGAGGGCACCTGGGCCTGGGCTGCTGGGCTCACTCTGGGGGCTGCAAAGGGAGAAATGAACAATGGTTGAGTTAAATCTCACTAAGGTCAAACTACCAATTCAGAAATAGAAAGACCTAGGACTGGAGTTTTGGGGCCCCAATCCTAAAAATGGCTTTCAAAGATAAATACCACACTGGGTTCACAATGTTTTAGAATTTCCAGGGAAGCTGAAATAGTAAGCTTTTAAAATTTAGTCCCTTGATGGAGGAATCTTCAGTAGAGTTCTAAGAGCACACTGTTCAATCCAGGCTCTGTTAGATATTAGCTGTGCAATTGTCAGGCAGGTCACTTCCCTGCTTTGAGCCTCAGTTTTGTCTTTGATAAAATGGAGACTATAACACCTACAAAATGAGATAAAGATTCAATAGGGAAAACCACATGAAATTATTCTATAAATTATGAACTGCTATCATATTTAAATATGACTTTTTTATGCCTGCTGAGGATAGGCAATTGGAGGTACCCAGTAAGAGAGCTGGGTAGCTAGGAACTAGTATGAAAATATTGTAATTGGGTGATAATATGGAGTCACTTTTCCCAACAAACTGTCAAGTGAGGATTAAAGGCAATTTTAAGTGTAAATCCATCCCTAGCCAAGACCCACACAAAGCCAGTGCCTGAGCAGCCGAGGAGAGGACTCTAACTGCATTCCAGGACAATGAGCTGGATGCCCCCAAATGAGAGAAGGCCTTGAAGGAACTGTTTCATCCTCATTTCTCCAGAACAATGCTGAGTCTCTCGAATGCCTCTTTTGTTGCATACTGCCTGAAAATCACAAACATTTTTTAACTACCCAGTGTTTTTCTAGCTGTTTGTTCTTTTCTCAAAGGTCCTAAGATCACAGAAACGCTTCCAAGAACAATAGCTGGCAAACATGCTCTGTGCAGTTGAAACAACAAGGCTGAGGGGTTGCTGGCTGAAAGAGGGAAGGCGGGCAGAAGGGTCAGGGGGCTGGGCCAGTGGGGTGCGGGCTCCAATCCAGGGCTCCCCCTCAGATGGGAAGCTCCCACTGGGTCTGGAGAATTCCTGTTGGATGACTGGGGCACTGGCTGCATTTCCCCAGGATTCAGAGTCCTGTCAAAACTCACATGGTCTCAAGCTCTTTTCTCTCTGACAATGAAACACTTAACTTTCTACCTTGTCCTCTGCCAAAGGCCTAAATCCAGACTCCAAGCAGGGGATGACTTTCTTAAAGAAGGACAGAGCCAGGACATCCAGTGAAGGGCCTCAGCCCCCTCCCCCAGCCTGACACTGCGGCCACCCACCTTCCCAGGGGCCTCCCCACTCCAAACACCACCACAGATGGCCCCATGTGGACCACAGAGGAAAGAAAGGTATGGGGAAGGGCCTCAGACTGCACGTGCCACCATTTCCTGGCTCTGAGGCTGACCTTGAGCAAGCACATGATCTGTGCCTCAGTTTTTGTTTTGTTTCTGTTTTTTTTTTGTTTTTGTTTTTTTTTTGAGGTACCGGGGCCAGAGATTGAATCCGGGACCTTATATGTGGGAAGCTGGTGCTCAATGACTTGAGTTACACCGACTTTCCTGAGTTGGTTTTTTTGTTTGTTTGCTTGTTTTTGTTTTTAGGAGGTACTGGGGATCGAACCTGAGACCTTGTACATGGGAAACAGGTGCTCACCCACTTGAGCTACATCTGCCTCAGTTTTCTCTTGGGAATATGGGGATAATAAAAGTTAGTAAAGTTAATAAAAGTTAGTAAAATTAATAAAAGTTAGAACTCTTGTGAGGAGTAAGCAACACTCCATATAAAGTACTTAGCACAGTGGCTGGCAGGGGGTGCACCCCAATAAACGTTAACTAACCCTATTATTCCTATTAGTGGTAGCAAGAGAAGCGCAAGCATATCTGTAAGGGTATTGTTGTCCTCAGCATTGCTATTGTCCCTTCAGTGTTCTCCTAAGATGAACTGGGTCCATGAAAAGCGCTTACTAACTGTTAAAGCTAAAGCTTGGTACCTGTGTTCACCATTCTAATTTCATTTAGGCTCTTCTTTCTCTGTGGTTCAGTTCCTGAGCCCCTGCTATGGGGCAAGGCAAGCCATATCCCGGCCCTCTGGGTGGTCACAGTACTGGAAGCACATGGAGGGGGACGGCCCTGGGCTGGCACAGCTCTTGCGCGCGCACACACACACCTGCCTGCTCCCCCATGGAGTCAGGGCTGCTGGCAATTACCTGCCAGACCCTCAGCCTCAATCAGGCCTCAGCAGGGCTTAAAGGCAGGATTCTCTTAGGGTGTTTTTGCATATGTTGGGGGTTGGGGAGTGGCCCGGATAAAGTCGGTCAGTAGCTGCCTCCCACTTGAGCCCCCTCCTCTGTGGTCTAAACACCTGGACCTATTGCCCCCTCCACGCAGGCCTCTGCCTTAGAAATCCTGCCCTTATTAAAAGCCTCCCAAGAGGGCCTTGGAGATCACCCGGGGTCTGAGGCAGCCGAGCCAGCGTAAGAGACCCATCTTTTCACCCAAGGATGTAGTCAGCCCTCCGCTCAGGCCTACTGGGTCCTGTTTGGCTAAATCTCCCTAATTTTCTGGGTAGAAACTTAGCCAAGCACTGCCCCAGCTTGAAAGTCAAAGAAAAAGAAAGGTTGTGAGAGAACCACTCCCTATAGTGGAGAGAGGAAGTGAAGGAAGCCTGGATCCCTGCATCTGGAATAGATAGAGGGGGCACCCATCACCTCCTGACTGCCCCCTACCTCTGCTCCTCTACTTCCCACCTGTCCTCATACCCCTCATACTCTCCAGATTGATCTCCAAGGAGTTCAGCTCTTCTGAGCATTTTATTCATCTGCTTTTCCATCTTATCTGTCCCTACACCCTACTGTAAAGCCCTAGCAGCCACGCCAGGGTTCTCTGCTCCCTAAACCTGCTGTGTATTTCCTAGCCACTGGGGTTTGGGGCTATGAGACATGCTGGTCCTGTACTGGAGAATGACACCCCCAACTGGAAAGGGTGGAAGCCTAGAGCTGAGACTCTGCAGGCAAAACTCTGAACGGGCGTCGGGCAGCCTGTGCCTCAGTCCCAGCTCTGCCACCAACTGGCCCGTGACCGTGGAGAGGCAGCTACCCCCTTTCTGGGCCTCGATGTCCTCATCTCTAAATGTGGGTACTGGACCAACTCATCTCTAAAGGCCCTTCTAGCACCGAGACACCACGAGAAACTCTGAAGAATGGTCTCCAGCCATCAGTGGTCCACCCTTTGTCATCCCCTCCCCTTCATCATCTAAAAGCGCAGGGATTAAAAATGCAGGCGGGGAGGGGTAAGGTTCTGATTTATCCCACCTCCAACCTGTCTCTCCGGGCACCCCACAGCCAGGCCCCAGCAGAGCCGAAAGCAGGTGAAAAGGGCTGCTTCCCACACTGTTTCCCCTGAGCAGCTAGGCTGGACTCCAAGGCAAGGGGGGAGGAGGTCTGAAGAGGTGACTGCCAGCACTCAACACCCGAATTAGAAGGGAAGCTGGGAGAATGAAGGAGGTTCCAGCTTTTCCTTCCACATTATTCATGGCACTTAACAAATGAGCCTCGCAACCCCAGCAGTGTGACAGCAGGCGATCAAGGAGGTACCCTGGGCATCACAGCACAGAGAAGGAAAAGAGCATCTTTTTCACAACACAATCGTTCCTGGGACTGTTTATAGCACTCTGAGAAGGACGCTGTGCTAGAGGCAGGGTGTGACAGGCTAGAAAGGACACGGGGCTGCGAGCCCAGAGGTCTGGGCAAGGCCCAGCTCTGCAACTAACCAGCTGGGTGACCTTGAATGAGCCACTTTTCCCTGGTCTCATTTTCCTACACTGAAAAATGAAGGAGTCGGATGAGATGATTTCTATGTTCCCATTCAGCTGTGATATTCTATAATTCTACTAAATGGGAATGAGAACCAGATTTAATCAGCTAGAACTAATTCAACCAATATTTTTAGGTACCTTCATGTGCAAGCCTCCAACTTGCAAAAAAGACACTATTTCAAGGGTTCTTAACCAGGGGTCCACAGACCCCTTGGGTGATTTTAGGGGGTCCGTGAGTTTGAATTGAAAAAAACAAAACAAAAACATTATTCTTGTGGGGACGTGTTGGTGTAGGTGTGATATATTTATTAAATAATACACAGTATAGTGTGGACTTCAAATGATTTTTGTTTTGATATAGCATGCCCTAAGGGCAGTGGATAACTGCCTGCAAAAAGGCTGGTAAGGATGGCAGAGATGGTTTTATGACGCTGTGGGAAAACTCGAGTTTCTAAATGTTTACCGAAAATGACCATTTGAACAGATGTTGAACCGTGTTATCAGGTATTGAAATTATGGGAAAGCTGTAAAATGTAATTTTAAATAATCCTAAAATTTAATTTAAAGACATGTCGAAATTGAGTGTCATAAAACTATTTGCCACTACATTCTGAGAAGGGGTCCATGGTTTTCACCTGACTGGGCAAAGGGGTCCGTGGAACAAAAAAGTTAAGAACTCCTGTTCTATTTTTTTCTGAATGGCTGGGGATGCTACAGACAGAGGAAGAAGTAGAGGGGTCCCACCCATCTGTCAGAATGGATAATCACCCCACCCCCACCCCATCCCAGCACAAGAAACTTGCCTGAAGCCTGCCATTGACATTCACTCCCTAGAGCCTCACCATCAGCAAGCCCATCCCCTCCAAACTGGCTGATATAATTAGAGTGGGATTAACCTGTATCAGTCTTCCCTCTTCAGAATGATGAGGCTTTGGGGATTCTGGGAGAGCACGGAGGTACTACTGCCTGAATCATTAACGTCTGTAATATATCGGAGAATTCTCCCTGGAACATCTTTGGGAGGCAGAAGACGAGTGAGTCTCGAGGGCTGGAAGGCCTGCATCTGAAGGAGCTCATCAGCTGAATTATTAATGGGACTCTGAATACTGCTCAAGTTTCCCATGACAGATGGTCTTGCAAGCTGATGGTTCTGAGGCCAATTAAGAACAATTGTGATTCCAAGACAGTGCCACCGCCAGTGAGTGTCTTAAAATGTCTCCGGTACCTGCCATAGGAAATCCACAGTCAGCCATCTCCTTGGACACAGGCCCGATAACCACAAAGGAGGAAGGGATGCCTGATGTAACAGGGCCTGGGGCCATTGCCCCACACTGACTTCTGACTCTGGCCCAGAGCCCCTAACTCCCTTTACTCTGTGATCAGCTGTGCATCACCAGAGCCCCAGTTACAGAGGGCTAGAGGAGAAGCGGCCCTCAAAGGTCCCCAGGGTGTCTTAGAAGGGACCAGCAGACTCCGGGGTATCTTAGAGCCATGGGAAAGTAGGTTTAAGGAAGATGATGTTCAACATAGCTAGACCAGAGTGTGCACTTCAGGACTTCTCAGAGTCTTTAATGTGAATCTAGAAGAAGGGAATAAAAAACATATATTCAGAGTTTCTCAAGCTTCTTTGATCATGAAACATCTGGGATTAATGTTTCATGGAACTCACCTAGGGAGGTGCTACTCTAGACGACAGACCTCATTTTACAGATGAAGAAACAGGCCCAGAGCAGGAAAGGGTCCTTCCCACAGTCACACTATGAGTCAGAGCCCAGGTAGACTCTGAACTTGCTTAGCAGCTACTTCAGAGCAGACTCCAAGGCTTCCTCCAGGAACTGCCAAGAAGGCCAGGGGCTGAAATACTTCTGGGAAAACCAGGGGTATGACACTGGGCCCTAGGACCTGCCTGGGGGCAATGGTTTGTAAAAACAGCATGAGTGTGTTGCTCAAATGTGGCCTCTCTCTAAGCCAAACTCAGAATATAATTGCATTACCTTCCTCCCAGTGTGGGACATGACTCCCGGGGATGAGCCTCCCTGGCACCGAGGGATTACTATGAAGCACCAACTAGCAATACAACTGGAAAAAGACCTTGAATAAAAGAAGGAAAAGGTAAAGACATATGAGTTTATATGGCTAAGAGACTTCAAAGCGAGTTGGAGGTCATCCCAGATGTAATGCTTATGCACGTCTCAGCAGGATTGCATAGACTGCCAAAGTAGATACTACCCCAAATAGTGGGGCTCCTGAGGGCTCTGGAGACACCCAGGTCCTATGGTCATGGCAGATAGCTCTGGAGTTTGGTGCCTTGCCAGTGAGCCCTACTTTGGAGTTTGTGCTCCCGAGTGTGACAGAGTTGGGCTCAGTTGTGACTTCTCTATACACGTCTCTTCTGTCCTTTCTATTTGAACTTATACTTGGTACTGGAGTTGGCAGGTGTATGCCCAAGAGACTTGAATCTTTGGGCTGTCCATGTGCCAGCTGGGCCCTGAGCCTCAGTGGAATTGCAACACCTACTCTCCAGTTCATTGGACTCACCCAGGGCAACTAACAAGGAGGTGAGGATGGACAACCACCATACCAAGGAACTGAGAGAGTTTACAACTGCAAGCAAGAGAGTCCCATCCATCAGCCATATGGGATCAAAGTCCCCTCTCAATTAGAGGTGGAGTGGGCAGCAGCATCCCAGAATCCTCAGGATTGGGGAATAAAATATGGACTAGAGTGAACTTACTGGTATTCTACTATAGACTTATTGTGATTCTAGCAATGGAAGAAATTCTATAATTAATGTGGAGACAGTGGTCAATGGAGGTGCTGAAGGCAGGGAGAGGGAAAAAGAGGTGTAATATGGGGGCACTTTTGGGACTTGGAATTGTCCTGAATGACACTGCAATGACAGATACAGGCCATTATATATCCTGTCATTACCTACAGAATTGAGTGGGAGAGAGTGTAAACTACAATGTAAACTATAATCCATCCTTAGTGGCAATGCTCCAAAACATGTTCATCAATTGCAATGAATGTACCACACTAATGAAAGAAGTTGTTAAT
>JAQZBX010097369.1:0-11680 GCA_029593785.1 Cabassous unicinctus
CTCAGGGAGCTCACGATCAAGGAGGAAGACAGTCAGTAAACAAAATAACCACACAGGTGAAGCAGGAGGGAGAATGGGAAAATCCCTTTGAAGTCTAGAGAAAAGCAAATGCCGTCCTGGGAGAACTTAAACGAGCAGACTCTTTTCCTGCCCTTGATGATTTCTGTTTGAATGTCTATAGAACTGAAATGCTTCTTGTTCCGGAAAGAAGAGGTAGCCGCTAGAGATGTTTTGGTCCATAGGGGAGAGGCGGGAGCAATCTGGAAAGCTGGTCCTGGATGAGGCTGGCTCTCAACTGGGATTGAAAAGGAAGGGAATTGTTCAAATTCAAAGTCACTGGGTAAGTGCTGGCTGGGCTCCTTCTCTCTGGTTGGCCTGGACTCTGGGGCCATCCTAGGAAACCGCGACATTCTCGCGCGCTGGCCCAGAGCCCCTCTGGGACGGTGGGGTGGCAGCTGCTGCCTGTCAGCAGACTCGTTCAGGAAGTTCTGCTCCTGGTTCTGCTTCAAACACCTGGCCGTCGCCTCTGTGACCGGCTTCAGGGTCAGTGTCTTCTCAAAAGGGGCCAACATTTTTTAAGGCTTCTTTTTATAACTACCTGGTCACAGGCAATCAGGAACTCTGGAACATTCCAACAATGCTTTCAGGACCTTGATTAATTGAACATTTTACCCACTCTGAGTCTCTGCTGATCTGCAGATAGTGAAACCTGGAAATTTAATAGGAGAGGAAAATGTAATTGGACTAATTTCATTCCCAGAGAGCTGGAGAAGGGGAAGTCGTTTTTTATGACTGCAGCTATTAAAGAGCCGTGTTTTTTCATACAGAGGAGCACAATAAACTTTATATAGAAGTGAACTGACAACCAAATAAACAGACTCTACGGGGAGGGGAGCCGGGGGGCGCGGGGTCTGTTGAGCCCTAGGAAGTGCTGGCAGGTTGGAGAGATGGGCCGGCCCCCGCCTCAGGGAGCTCGGCCATCTGGAGGAAGCCCTGCCGGAAGTCCTTGCAAGAAGCCCCCTCTGCACACACACAGGCGCACTCATGCTCACACACGCACGTGCACGCACACACATGCACCAAGTGCTTTCCCTCTGTGAAGCTCGGCAATGCAGACAGAAGTCCACTCCCAGCGCAGCTGTGCCCTTCCAGGCGCCACCCCCAGAGGAACTTCTGCGGGCTCACTTTTCCCTGCGTCACAAGAGCCTTGCAGCCCGGAGCCCTGTGCAGTGGACACGGCCCTCCCCTCGGCCCAGCTCTCCTTCTCTCCCCGTCTTTTGCCCTGGCTGGGCTAGGGGAGCAGACTGCTTTCCCCGTGCGACCCAGGCTTCCTTGCCTGGCTCCCTGGGCTCCCTCGAGAAGGTGAGCACAGAGCCTCCCCCCGGCAGCACACCTGGCTCTGCACTTGCCGCCGTGTAGCGTGGCCGGACAAAACACAGGACGCCCGGCTCAACTTGAATTTCAAGTAAATGTCCCATTTGGGACATGTTTACACTGAAACAGTAGCCATCATTTATCTGAAACGCAAACACAGTGTTTTGGAATACTTACACTAAGAAAAATCATCTATCTAAATTCAAATTTAACTGGCCATCCTGTATTTTTATTTGCTAAAATTGCCAACCCTCTACCCACGTGACCCTGGACAAGCTTTTATTTATTTTTTTAACGTTTCTGTGCCTCAGTTTCCTCATCTTAATGAAGGGGATCATTCTAGTGCTGATCTCAGGATAAACTTTGAGTGCGCAAAGCAAATGCTCGGCAAATATTAAATCCATCCATCCATCCATTCATTCGTTCATTCATTGAATCAATGACTCTGCTTTGCACACGTCCTCCATTCCAGGCCCTGAGGCAGAGGTAGGAAGGGGCAAAATCAACATCACAGGCACCGTGTGTGCCAGGCCCTGGCTGTGGGCAGGGTGGGGATGGCGAGGGCGTAGCAGTGGACTCCTTCCCAGCCTGTGCCAGCAGGACCGGCCGTGGGCTGGTGGTCCGGTCTGTCCCCACTGGTAGTCCCTGGCTCCCAGGCGGATGACGCTCCGTCACGGTTAGGGCCGCAGGGTTACGTCCACACATCATTTTGTGTGGATGCCGGTGGGCGCCAGGTTGGGGCTGTAGCAAAACCTTCCCCTGACAGCCATCTTTTGTTCTGCTTTCACAATATTTGCCTCTCAGCTTGGTTCTGCGTTAATGGACCTGGTGGAGCGGGATGTGTCTCTGTCAAGTGCGTGGAATCCTGAGCAGAAGATTGGCAGCCACCAGGAGCCCGCAGAGTATGGGAGGAATCGCAGTATATTAGGGGAACGCAGCCGCGTTTAGACGGAGCTTTTATTTGACATATTGCTATATTAATGTCAAGAAGTCTACTTCAGTAAGTCTCTTTACAATTCTGCCTCAGGAATTGCGTTCCTGACAGAGAGATTGGAGTTTCAGGTTTCACCATTGAAAAAATAATCTCCAAGTTTCATTTTGAATTCAAAAAATCGGAATGAAAAATATCCCTGTAATTGTCTGATGGGAAATATATTGTCTCATAATATCACTTTCATTGATTCTCTTTCATATGTGTATTAAAACTGAAAAGCTCACAATAACCTCAACCAGCACCGGAGAGGCAGGTGTGGGAGGGGCAGCAAGCTTGTAGGGAAGCAGGATTTCCGTGGAGTGTTCCCCACACGCAGAGCGGCCAGTGACGGCAGTTTTGCCAAAGGGGGCATGCCATGACATCACCGCAGCATCAGCTCCCCGTCTTCTTTCCCTGTGTTCATGAATGATGGTAAAATGAGAGCACGGTCCATGGCCTTGGACGTGTAAATGCCACTTCCGCTTGCTGCTGTCTCCTTTAGTCTGCTTAACACTTTCAGGGAACAAAGCAGGAAGGAGTGAAGGTTCAACTGTAGGAAGTCACTGCAGCTGCTGGGCGACACGGAGAGCCTGCATCAGGCACAGCAAACCCTGGGTGATGCTCGTTTCTACGGAATCCAGAGCTCTGCGCTGCATCCTGTGCTTACTGAGAGCCTAGTCGAGCTCTGACCCCAGGTCAGGCACCTTAGAAGGTACAAAATGAGGAAGTCTCAGCCCCTGCTTCTTTAAAGCTTATGCTCCAGCGGGGAAAGTAACCAAGCTCCCTGGCACCTATATTGAAAATTAGAAAGTGGCATGGCCTGCCTCCCCGGAGGCTCGGGATGGCCCTGCATCTTGGTCTTCACGCTTGTGCAATTGCCTCCAACACTGCACCAGGGTGAGTCTCTTTGATGGAAAGCAAACGGCAGAATCTTTGAAAATTAGGTTCTAAAAAACTGCTGCTTCTTCCTTGGGTGCCGTCTTGCTTGTGGTTCTCTCTCTCTCTGAGACCATTTGCCACGTGTTGGTGTCTAGGCTATCCTGCTGGAGAAGCCACATGGACAAGAGACCCTGGAGGGTGAGAAGCCCCTGGAGAAGAACTGAACTGACAGCTGCCCAGCTTGTGAGCGAGTCTTGTTGGAAGTGGACTCTCCAGCTCCCATCAAACCTTCAGATGAAGCAGCCCTGCTGACAGCTGGACGACAACCTCAGGAGACGAAATAAGCAAGGATCACACAGCTAAGCGCCTTTTGGATTCCTCATCTCCAAAAAAACCCACAACAAATAGTAAATATTTGGTCTTTTAACCCACCCGTGATTTGGGGCAATCTGTTAGGCAGCACCTGATAATGAATACAATCCATGATGAGAGCTGAAAGCCAAGTAGAGATCAAATGCTCTGGAGGCTGAAGGAGGAAGAGATCGTGAAACTTTGTGGAGCAGGTGGCTCGGGGAGCGCTGGAGGTAGGAGGTGAGAGGGAAAGAGAAGGAGGAGATGATGAGTGGAAAGACATAGCAGACCCAGTGCCATGAGAAGAGATACAGGGCTCCAGAGGGGGCACAGGTTTAGGATAATGGGGAGAATCTGGAAACCTATAAAGACCCCAAAACAAAGAGCCGTTTGGATGCAGCGCCCTGGATTAGGCGATAGTGTTTCCCTTTTCTGAGCTCTGAGCTGCTGCTGGAGCTGGGAAGCCTGGGGCACTGGGTGATTACAAGGATACACGGTCCCTCTTAGCAGCCAAGGCTGACCCCTCCGGTCCCGCTCTCATCCCACCGGCTGACTCCTCACGCCCTGCGCTCTACTGAAACCTTTCTATCAGCTTACTTACATCCTTAAAGAAAACGCGGCCCTGGCTCCACACCCCGTCTGTTTCCTGGCCCATTTCTCCACTGCCCTTGACGGAAAAGCCTCTGGAAAGGCTTTTCTCTTGCTCTTCACTCCCTCGCCTGGGGTTCAGTCTCTAGCTGACTGCAGTTTGCCTTCCCCCTCCCCCAGCCATTGCTTTGAAATCGCTTTTGTCAGAATCACCGTCGAGCACCCCCATGTGGACACACAGGATGCTTTTCTGTCTTCAGCTTCCTGAGCTCGGCTTGTCCTTGGTCCCCCTCTAGAATGTTCTCTCCTTGACTCTACCTCCCTGGCGGTCCCTCTCCTCCTTTTGCTGGCATTTTCTCTTCCCTTCTTAGGACCAGGGATCCTTATCATCCTCATTCAGATAATTTCAGGCACCGTGAAGTGAAGGTGTCGAAGGTTCGGCGCTTAGTTTGTGGGAATGTTGTAGAGGAAATTCTAACCGTGGATGAGGGGTTTGGATTCCAGCAATTTCAATTATCTCCCAATGTGGAAATGACAGGAGCCAGCCCTCACGCTCACATTCTACCATGACCACGTATGAGACCGCAATTCTGCAAATATCCTTTACGTGCCCACTACACGTCAGATGCCATGTTGATGACGGTCACGCTTTACACTTGCAAAGAAAGTGCTGCCTGAAGTGCTTCTGCAGCCGCTGCCTTCCACGCCATCAAGCCTCATTCAATCCATCCACCCAAACTGCTGGTGGTCCCCAGGCTCCTGGCTCAGCATCTCTCTTCTCGTTTGCCCTCCCAGCTTGTGCCTGTCCTCTTCACTTTGGGATCATTTTTTCCTACCCCTCATTGCACTGTACTGACCAGATCTGTTTCAGTCATGTCTTCCTATTTCTCAGAGAAGCGCCTGACTCGGCAACTTGTTCTGACACCCGCATCCTTGTCTGATTTCCAGAATATACTCTGATGCCATTTTCAGTCTAGCTTAAGAGCAAAGCGTTTTTGCTGCCTGATTTGCGCTCTCTCTCTCTCTCTCTCTCTCTCTCCTGTTAATGAGAGCTACAAGGCAAGCAGCAAGGCAGACAGATGGAGGCAAGAGGCTACCAGTGTCTGCCCTTAGGCACAGAGAGGAAGGCCACCCCCGTCTCACCAGTCCACCCAGCAGATTCCCTCACACTCTGTAGACAATTGCAAAACAAGCCCGGAGTTGTTATCCATGCCTGTGCAGCGCTCCATTATAACACATTGAAAACCTGGCTACTTTGAAAGCAATTTGCTCCTACGGGCTGGTTTGAGATTAAAATGGTAATTATCTTGCAAATGACTGTAACTGTCTTTCATAAATGTGGCAATGTTTGAGATGTGACTACAGGGTAATGGGCTTAATAGACGATATCTTCAGTGTATTGTCAAGGCGCAGAGCCTATTAGTTTTGGACGGGACAATACTGTAATTTCAGTGAGCTACAGCCCATTCTTCTCCCCAACCACGTTTTTTTTTTCAGTAGCGTGTGCTCATCATTTTTTTCTTAATAGGACATTTTTCCTTAGGATAATTTGAAAATTGTTAATCTGTTTTTATTATCTCTCACTTTTTCTCCCTTAAAACTTTTGCTTTTCCTGTTGCCACTGGGGAGAACCTTTGCCATCTGTTATGAATGCTGGGGAAATAACTGTACTTGCTAGAACGAGAGGCCGTGGCACGGGGTTGTGACGAATGACAGTCACACAGTCATAAACACATCCTGAGCAGGTGCCGGGTGACAGAATACTAAGGCAGAGGCTTAGGAGAGGCTGAGTCCCCTCCTATTCTACTTTCCTGCAGACAAGGAATCTCAGGTGGATAGATGTTTTAGGCACCTGCATTGCTTCATGCCACAGTCAAAAATTCCTTCCCACCAAATGGTTGGGAGGTGCAAGTGGCTCAAGCGTCAGGGAGGATCTGGGGTTTGACTGGGAGTAGAGATGGGAAAATGACAAGAACTCAAGGCCCTGCAGAAGACTGGGAGGACCGCGGCATGGAGTGGGCTGGATGGACCAGAGCCTGCAGTTCAGCACCGAGGGGGATGCGTGGGCCCGAAGGGTGAGGCATGGAACCCTCTTGCCAGATTGGCCATAGTTCCGGCAGGGTCTCTGGGAGATGCCAGGACACAGAAGGGCCACAGAGCTAAAAGGTGGAAACAACCCAAGTGTCCACCAACAGATAAATGGATAAACAAAATGTGGCATATCCATACGGTGGAATATTACTCGCCACAAAAAGGAGCAGAGTTCTGATACACGTTGCAATGTGGATAAACCTTGAAAACATGCTCAGTGAAAGAAGCCAGACACGAAAGGTCACATGTTTTATTATCCCATTTAAATAAAGTAGCCAGAAGAGGTAAATCCATAGAGACAGAAAGCATATTGGTGGCTGCTGGGCTTGGGGAGGGGGCACTGCTAAATGAGTACAGGGCTTTCCTTTACGGTGATGAAAAGGTCTTGAAACTAGAGGGAGGTGATGGCTGCGCAATATTGTAAATGTCCCATGTGCCACTGAATTGTTCACTTTAAAATACTTAATGGTTAATTTTATGCTATGCCAATTTGGCCCCAATTTAAAAAGAATAAAAACCCACACAGTTCAAGGGGGAAGGCGTCTCTCTATTTCTGAGCAGAGCTGGCTCTGGGATTGACTCACCTGCAAACATAAAACCTGTCAGGGTCCCAAATGAGAGGTCCACCCAGCCTCGAATTCTGGAGGCTCCCACTGCAAAGGACGCCGTCATTTTCTGCACTTTGGTTTTTGACCCGACTGCAGAGATGAGGATGGGGAGATGGGCAAGGCCTTTGGAAGGAGTGGGGGAGAAATTGTCTGGTGGGTGAGGATTTTTAGCCCTAAAACGTCCATCTAGACTTTTACTCCCAAGGCTTTGGATGTGGCAGCATAGAGCAGCTCCCTTCATTCGAAGGACAGAACCCTGTTCATTTTGCAAATCAGGAGCCCATTTTTGCCAAGATGCTGGAGCCCAGGCAGGGCAGAGCAGAGGAAAACCTTGGATTCCCTTGCGGTCCAGCCAGCACCAAGTCACTCTGTCCCTCCACGACTTCCTCTGGGCATGTGGACTTGCACTCGGTTTGTTTCATGTGCTAAATGCCAAGCAGGGAAGATCTGCCTTTGGTGATGGCTCTTCAGCCTGTCACTGCTTTGATGTCTTTTGAATCCTTTGTGGCCCCAAATCAAATAGATGCTTTTTACATCCACACTTGAATCATCCTTATTCCCATTTCCTTTCACTTAAAGGATTTCTCCCCTGTGTGATTGTCGCAAATCACTTCTGAATGGTGCTTTACCATTCAGTGCTTGGGCATTCATTAAAAAAGGCAGACACATACATACCCATTTACATCCAGCCGATTTTAAACACTAGATGTACGTCCACGGATATTTATATATACATATACAGTATTCGCTGACACAAACGCAGTTTCCCACTTCCATTAATGAAATTATCGTTACAGAATTATCGTCACTAACGGTTGCCTTTCCAACACTCTGTAACTCATTGCAATTTCTGCCATTTTCCATCACAATGACTACGGGCAATTACTCAGGCTTGGTAATTCAATGCCCAGCTTCCTGCCTACTGAGAGTGTTAGAATAAGATGCATTTTTATAGCTGGAAGAATGTTAATGGTTGTCAATAGGTTGAGTGAGAGAGAGCCAGCGCCTGGGAAAAGCAGCCGTGTGGATCTCTATCTGTCCCTGCAGCACTTGCAATAAAAGTTTTCTCAACTTTTCTGTTGCTCGAAGAGCAATTACTAAAACATTCTACTCGGGAAGAGCACGTTAATTAGATGCTTTCTAGAGATTTTTCAGGTTTATCAACCCAAATGTCTGCATAAGCTCCTTGGAGGGAATGGTAAAATGCTTATGGAGCATGAGTCTCCAGTTCAGCCCAAATGCCAGCTTCCTTGGGATCTGCAGCCTGACCTCAACTGCAGCCCTGCTGCTTCTTGGATGAGGGGGCCCTGGGTCCTCACTATCTTATTCCCTGAGGCCAGGGTCTTGGAAGGGTCATGCTGACCCCGAGCCCTGACATCAAAATGGCAGCCAGGAGAGGACTGCGGATGCTGATTCCATAAACCTTGCTGATGCACCTGGCTGTGAAGATCTGGTAGTGGCCACAAGGAGGATGAGATGTGATTGTTGCTCTAAACACCTTACCAGCATTTTCATTTAGCAATCGGTCCTAGCCTTTCTCCTTGCAGCTTTGCCACTCCCCTGTGTGTGATCTTGGGCAAGTGTATTAACCTATCCATGTGTCTACATCATCATTTATAAAATGGGGTGATAATAGTACCTTAACTCATAAGATGGTTTTGAAAATGAATTGAGATAATGCATGCAGAGGGCTTATAAATACAATGCCTAACACATGGTAAGTATTTTATAAGTGCCAGCTGCTATTATCATTACTTTGATTACTAGAATGCCACTACAGGAGGACAGGAGGCATGTCTGTCCTGTCCTTTACCAAGTTCCTGAGGCCTAGAGTGGAACATGGAACTATTTAGGCCCTCAGTTGATATTTGTGGACCAAGTGAATATTGTTATTATTGTAATTGCTGTTGTCATCATCCTGTTACTCATAGTCTAATGGCAGAATTTCAGGAGGAACTTAAGACATATAAAGGTGAGGGGAGGAGTGTGAGGGAAACAAGGACAGTGGCCACAGGTGTCCCAGGGGGCTTTGCATGAGGTGGTGCTCAAGCTAGTCTTCAGAGGGTGGTTGAGTCATTGACATTGTAGAAGATAATGTTTATGGGTGCTCATTTCCTGCTTGGCATTGCTCCAGTGCTTCTCATGTTTTATCTCACTCATGTCTCCTGACCTCCCCCCTCCAACCTTGTGGAAAGCTGATTTCATGTAAAATGGGAAGGAACAACAGCCTGGGACTTGGATCTTGCAGGGTAAAACTTGGCCATCTTGCCTAGACTCTTGCTCTGAGCAGGACTTTGTACATCCATCTTGGTGAAGAGATTCACAACCTTCATCCTTGACCACCCCAAGACCATCCCTCTAGATTAGAAAATCCTTTTTTATGTCATGTCAAAATGCCCCTGTTTCTTCTTACTCTGCCCTCTGTAAATTCTGGGCCCCTTTTAGAAGTGTGATTACCATGTCTTTGGAATAGGGCTCTGGCCTGAAGAGAAGCCCCCCTTGAGTGAGATGGTCACAACCATCAGGGATGAAAGCCCCTGCCATGAGGCAGTCAGTGATAATTGCTGGTGATGGGCTGCCTCAGCAGCTTTTCTAGGAAGTGGGTGAGCTTACATTAGTCAGCAGCTTCTCTCTGAGGTCTGGGAGCCAGCCCTATCTTCTATATGCCAGAGATAATATGGATCGACGGAAATGGGTTGAGGAATGGCATAAATCCCAAGGCTGGTCATCTGGGTGACCCTGCCTTTCCTCGGAGACCAAGGCCAGTTTTCTGCTCGCCCCTACCCTCAGAGCTAAGGTTAGGATTGGGGTGGGGTGCACTCCTAGTTCCTGCTCATTGTCAGATCACATTGCTGGAGCAGCAGGTTGGAGGCAACCTGGGGAGAGCCAGTGGTGGGATCCCGCTTCTGGGGATTTGGAGAAGATGGGGTAAAATGTCTGCTGCAGCCTGCTACAACACAGGCACCCCTAAATCTCTCTTCAGGCTATAGTGGGCATCATGGGTCAGCGCCATCTGTGAAACCAGAGTGGAGTTGCCACAAGAATAGTTAGAGCTGCCATCTCTGCCAGCAGCCCACTTGGTCCTGGGGTTTCAGAGGAGCTCTGGGTGTTGGGACTGTCTTAATTTCCTGGGGCTGCCATAACAAAGCTCTCCACACTGGGTGTCTTAAAGAAGCAAGGACTTAGTCTCTCACAGTATGAAGCCCAGAAACCCGGAATCCAGGTGTCAACAGGACTGTGCTACTTTGGTGTCTGGATAGAGAAATTTGTTTCATGCCTTTTACTGGCTTCTCAAGGTGGCTTGCTGGCAGTTCAAGCATTCTCCAGCTCAGATGTCACACCACCTCTCCCTGTATATCTGTCTGTCTGTATCCACATCTACATTTTTTATAAGGACACCAGTCATATTGGATTAAGGGCCCATCTTACTCCAGTAAGACCTCATTTTAACTTACCTAATTCCATCTGTAATGAGCTTATTTCCAACTCAGGTCAAATTCTGAGGTCCAGGGGATTAGAACTCCAACATATACTTTTGGGGGACACAGTTCAATCCACAACAAGAACCAATGGGGTTAAGTCATTTTGTTGACCTTTGGGCTGGCTGGCTTACCCCAGGAAGCAAAACCCAAAACAATTCTTTTGCCTCTTATGTTTTGGGTCAAACAGCATGTCTTGAGCTGGCTGTTGCCTGAGGGGGTAAAAACCAATTCATTCATTCATTTCAAAAATTGTTTCCTGCGTAGGGACTTGTGAGGTCTTGGGAGTCCAATGGTGAATGAGACAAGCAGGACTTTGTCTCTCACGGAGCTTACAGATTGGGGTGGGGCGGGGGGGTGGGGCAGACAGACAAACAAGGAGTAAGTTAAACAGGAAAAGCAGTAAGAGAATTGCACATTGTATATCTAAAAGGGAAACACAAAGGTGGTGAAATGGGAAATTACTTGGTGGGGGTTGAGAGCCACTTAAATGGGGTTGAGGGAAGGCCTTCTGGAGAGGGGGTCTTTGATGCTGAGACCTGAAAGATAAGGCCTGGGGATATGATGGGACGAGCAGTGGGGGATGATCCAGACTGAAGGAGAGCAGGCATGGGAGGCTGTGGAAACAAGCCAGTGGGTTGCAGGAATTGGGGAGTTGCCAGCACAATTTGAACTGCACAGAGAGGGATGGGAGATGAGGTGGGGGAGCTGGGCAGGGGCTGGTTCAGTCAGAGCCTTGAAGTCCTGGTTTGCAATTGAATTTTCATTGGCGAGCACAGGCTTTGAAGACTGGGTCCAGCTCTTCCTTCAATGGAAGGAAGATTGGATCAGCCTGGTAGGAAGGTTGGACCGTGCCATTTACACAGGTGGGGAGGCCAGCCCATGGGCAAGGTGTCCCCTTCCTCTGTTCAATGTGCAACAGTGGGATGGAGATCCCCTAAACAGCCTTTTATGGGCAGTTGCTTCAGGCTACAGAGCAGCAATCCATGGTGAGCCTGTTCCAGGCACAGGGATCCCTGAACATTCCAACCCAAGGGACTGCCAATTCCAGGCAACAGGGTCCAAGAAACACACAGCTGGACTGCGCATGCTGACCACTGGGCGAGCAATGTCCTTCCTCAGGCTGTCTCCCCGTGAACTTTGGAAAATAAGGAAGGAAGAACAGGAGCTGTCCACACTGTGAAGCCCTTGGGCCAAGAACTCGTGGCGTCCCTGAGAGCAAGGCTCTGAGAACTCGCCTGCTGCACATCTAACCAGACCAGGGGAAGAGTGCAGGTTCCACCAAGAGCTAGAGAAAAGCAGGCAGCACCATCCTGTGGCCACTCCATGGAAAGGAG
>JAQZBX010097370.1:0-11707 GCA_029593785.1 Cabassous unicinctus
CAGATGAGGTCGAGGGACAGAGCTTAGTGGGTGAAGCTGAAGGAGCCCCCAGGATGGGAACGAAGAAAAGGACATGCTAGGGAGAAGCTGAACATGGGGTTAGATATGAAATCCCAATGGGACTTTCACATTATACTTGGGAACTATGATTTCATTGTCAGGGCAATGGAGAGCAACTGAAGGATTGCTTTTTGAAAAATTTAATTACTTGAATATGCACATGGTACAAAACTCAAGAGATGCAAAAGGTACACAGTGAAAATCAAATCTCCCTCCACACCCCTCTCTGAGCCATCTGGTTTCCCTTCAGAAGGCAAATGAGCATTGTCACCAGTGACTGGTATTCCCATCTGGAGATACTCCATACAAGTGGATAAAAGCCAGTGTACAGACTTTAACACAAGTGCCTTGTTCTACAGACTCCATCACATCTTGGGTTTATTTTTTAACAATCATGGTAAAGACTTCAAGTTCTCAACCCTACCAGGTTCTCCTCCTCAGGGAAAATGGGAGGTCTACACTTCCTGGCTTCCTTCAAGGTAGGCAGGGGCACATTACCAGTATTGACCTGCAAGGGAACGTGATGTGTGTGAGAGATCCTTCCATACCAAAATTTTAAAATCATGCATTCTTCCTTTTTTTCTTTTTGTCAAACTTTATATTGTGAAATATAACACATATATAGAAAAGTGCTTAAAACATAAATGTAGGGCTAAAGGAATTGTTATAAAGTAAACTCTTATGTAAACACCACCTGGGTCTAGACAAAGAACATTGCCAGCTCCCCAGGGGGCCCCGTGGACCACTCTCCAATCACAATCTCTTCTTACCTTGTAAAGTTGATCACTAGTTTACATTTATGGCAATTACTTTCTTGCTGTTATTTATACTTTTCCTTTTCAGAAGGCATCCCTATACATGATGGATATCTGTAGTGTCTCTTTGACTAAAAGAATGCATACGTTATGTTTTCTTTGTGACTAGCTTAACTTGCTCAGTATTGTCCATGTTGAGTGTAGTTTGCTCCTCTTCTTTGCTGTATAATAGTTCTTCAAATCAGTATGCCACAATTTGTCTATCCATTTCTTTCTTGATAGGCGTGTGGTATTCCCAAGGTTTTTGTTTAGTTGTTTCTGCATATGCTACCATGATTATTCTTATGCTTAGGAGAGGGCAAAGCAGGGGCTAAGGAAAAGCCAGCAAAAACTTGGTTGAGACCAAGATAGTCAGTCATTCAGGAGGACAGAGCATCCTCAGGAGCCAGTTGTGTGCTTGTCTCTCAGATCCTAGAGTATTGCCATTGCCAGTTCACCATGCCTCTCCCCTTCACAGACTGAGCCCAGATCCTCAGAACAAACTAGGTCTCTAATAAATCTGACAAATTAAAGACTACAAGAATGACTAAGTGAATAAACATTGGCAACCAATCTTTCAGGGAAAGCTTGAGTCAGGATTGTAAAATCACCATAAAACCCTGGGTTAGGTTGATTGTTCTAGTAAGGCAACTGATTAAAAAATTAATCTTTGATCATAACTCTGGTCTTCTCTGGAAATCTAAGAATCTAGCCCACCAAAATGCTCACATATGTGCACAAGAATGTTTTATAAAGATATTCATGCTCTGTTAGTGAGAACTCCAAAATTAGAAACAACCTAAATGTCCACTGTTAGGGGAATGGCTAAACAAAATCGTGGCACATCTGTGCTATGAAACACTATAGAGTCATTATGAAGAATGAGATAGCTCTATGTGTACATTCATGGGGACATGTTGAGACGTTTTTAAGTGGGAAAAGCAAGTTGTTTTTATGTAATCCACACAAATTATATGTGTGTGCATATACAACTGAGTGTATGGGAAGTTCCATGTGGGATGAAAAATAGGTGGGATTTGGTGAACATGTTGGGAGCACCCAATGTAACTTTGCTTCTTTTCTTAATGTACTTTTAAATTTTTTTATTTTTTTAAAGAAACTTAGATTACATAAATGTTACACAAAAAAATATAGGGTATTCCCATATGCCCCGCTCCCTAGCCCTCCCACATTTTCCTACATCAGCAACATCCTTCATTAGTGTGGTACACTTGTCACAATTGATGAACACATTTTGGAGCATTGCCATTAAGTGATGATTATAGTTTACATTGTAGTTTATACTCTCTCCTGCACACTTTTGGAAGTCATTACACGATATACAATTGCCTGTATCTGTCATTAAAATGTCATTCAGGATAATTCCCAACTCCCAAAAATACCCCTAAATTACACCTATTTTACCCTCTCCCTCCCCTCAGAACCTCCAGTGGCTACTGCCTCCACATCCAAGATAAAAGTTCTTCCATTGCTAAGATCACAACAAGCCTACCGTAGAACAACTGTTTCCATTGCCAGAAAAGAACCTAGATTTGGGAGCCAGTCTCAGGCTCTGACCAGGTAATTGAGGGCCAAATGAAATAAAGAAGCAAAGTCCATTTTATCTGGGTTCCTTTCTGGCAATTGTCCATTAGCAGGAGAAAGAAGAGGGGGATCCATCTGCTTAGGAGGAACTTAAGTGTGGTTTTGATTTCCTGAAACTCTGCAAAACATGTACCTTTTTTCCTTTCATAAAACTTCAGAAATTACAGTAATCCAACTGTGATGATGTGTGACTTCACAGGAGACTCCTAAAGAATTCAGAGAAGGCAACGAAGTATTCATGGGACATCATTCTTGACTTAGAGATTATAGATTCCAAATGGAGCCTGACAAGGGTCTCACTGTATTACACTGAAATCCTTGGACATGGCACATTATCATGGATTTCACGCTAGCAGGATAACTCTGATATTTCTGTTTCAAAAACAAAACAATAACAACAACTAAAACAAACAAACAAACAAAAAACATCCAGGAATCTGGATCCATTCCTTGCTGCTTTGAAGGAAAATTTTCAAACCTCTTAAGGAAACCAGGAAATCCTCCCGTTTGCTGAGGCGTGTTGGTATTTTAGCTCCCACTCCTTTGGTTTTTATTTTATATTTCTCTCGGCAGAAGATTATTTCATTACATTTCTTCATGCTTTCCCTTGGGAGGACTCTCATTCATCAAAAAAAAAACCGGCTTCCATTTACCTAGTGCTCACTATATGCCAGGTGCTGGCCTCTTCATTTGTTGAATATTTATTCATGAACTAATGTACCGAGCACTGTTGCAAGTAGTGGAGACACAAGACCGACACGGTACCTATCCCTGAAGTCCATTGGGGATAGCAGGGATTAAGCAAATAATTACTTAAACAAAGATGTCAAATCATAAACCACAACATAAAAAGTTGAGGATTAGAAAAGTGGATGTGGCTCAAGCCCTTGGGCACCTGCCTACCACATGGGAAGTCACGGGTTTGGTTCCCAGTGCTGCCCAAAGAAGATGAGCAAGACAGTGAGCTGACGTGAGGGGCTGGCATGGTGAGCCGATGCAATAAAATGACAATGCAACAAGATGATGATGCAACAAGGAAACACAATAAGAGACACAACAAGGAAGGAGTAGAGGTGGCTCAAATGATTGGGTGCCTCCTTCCCACACGGGAGGTCCTGGGTTCAGTTCCCGGTGCCTCCTAAAAAAAAAAAGTGAAGATGAGCAGACAGTGAGCACAAAAACAACAAGGTGGGGGAGAGAGAAATAAATGAAATGAATCTTAAAAAAAAAAGTTGAGGATTAGACCAGCTCAAAATTAAGGATTTCTGTTTCATAAAGCTTATGACAAGCAAAGCCAAAAGGCAAATCACAGATGGGAAGATGTTGGTAAAGTTTAAAACTAGCAAGGGATTAATATACAGAGCCTATGCTAAGAATTCCTTCAACATAACAAGCCCAAAAAGTAATGCTCCAATATAAAGGTGGATAAAGGAAATGAATAAGCAAGTCACAGATATGGAGGGTCAAATAACTAGCAAATGCATGAAGAGATGTATATTAGTTTCCCAGCTGCTAAAACAAACACTGCATAATAGGCTGGTTTAACAAGAATTTATTGGCTCATGGTTTTAAGACTAGAAGTCCAAAATCAAGGCTTTAGCAAGGCACTGCTTTTTGCCCAAAGGCTGTGGCATTCGAGGCTGGCCACCAGTGATCCTTGGCACTTGGCTTTTCCATCACATGGCAAAGCACATGGTGGCTTCTTCTCTTTTCTCTTCCAGGATCCATTGACTTCTAGCTTCTTGCTTCTCTCATGGCTTCTCCTTCTGTGTCCAATTTCCTTTGCTTATAAGGACTTTAACCATATTGGATTGAGGTCCACCCTCTTTCAATTTGGACACACCTTAACTAATAACATCTTCAAAGTTCCTTTAAAAAAGTTCCTATTTGCAAATCCACAGGACCAGGGGTTGGAACTGGAACATGCCTTTTGTGGTGGGTGTGATTCAATCCCCAACAAGATGTTCATGATACCAGTTAAAATTAAAACAAAAAATGATTTCACACTTAATACAATGGCAAAAATTAAGAAAGGGATAAGATCTAGTATTGATAAGGAGGTGGGCAGACAGGAACCCTGTATATGGACTGTGTGGCCATCCCACAGCAGCCTTGCCCTTGCATACCTCCCCATACCTGGTCAAGGAATAACCTCTCTTTTCATGGTCCACCCTGAGGTTTGCCTTGTCAGGTGTTTCTGGTACAGTTTGCAGGGAACTGCTTTCTGAGTGCCTTCTCACTTTAGGAAGCCATGAGCTGGGTCCTTTCCTACTGAGGACCAGGGGCAGCCTGGATTTAGGCGTATGATGTCCTCAGGGAAAGGCCTGCAGTCCTCGATGTGCTCTCAACGGCCCTTCTTGCCCCCTCATTCCATTCCCTCACTGGCTCCCCATGTTTTGACCTTCCACTCTCTTTATGACCCCTCCCCCCACAGTTCACCACTCTGTTTTCCCTCCAGGTCTCTGTACTCTCCACTCCCTTCATTGGGAACCTTCTTCTTCTAGCCCTCACCTGGTTAACTCCTCACCATCTGTCCGTCCTTGGCTCGGGTATCACTTTCTCTGGGGTCCCCAGGTTGGGGGCTGCATACTCAAATCCCCATTCCTTTTCCTCTCGTGGCTCTGGTGACTGTATTTTAGTTGTGGGCAGTCACTTGTCCATCTCTCCCACTAGAATGGACCTCTTGGCGGGCAGGGGTCTAGCTTTGCTCACTGCTGTGTTCCCAGAGTCTGGCTCAGAGTAAGCACTCAAAAATATAGTTGGATAAATGAATAGAGGAGTGAATGAACTGTATTAGAGAAGATGAGGATGTGAGCCAGATGTTCCAAGGGGAACAAAAGCATTCCAAAGACTCCCTTCACCTGCTCTACTATCTGCTTTGGGATCAGTGTAGAGAGATTTGTGAGTCCTTGTTGGAGGCTCACTTCTTTTAAATGGAAGGTGCAGATGGACATGACCATTTATTGACCTACTGGGAGAGATCAAGGTGGGAACTTTTGTCCCCACTCTAGAGATGCAAGGCAGAGATTCTGAGGTGGAATCTCTTGGTTGGGATCCAAGCCCAAGTTTGTTCTGTTTCACAGCTCTGCCCCCCTCACTGCCTGCTCCACCTGGCCTGCCTGGTGTCCACCCACCGAAGGATCCCTGCCTCACTGGCTTCAGACCCCACTTGGACACCCCCCCCCATGGTGCTCACCCTTCTGTTGTGCTCCCCACACTGCTGAGCCCTCCCAGGTTTGGACTGAGCTGCTGGCTCCTCGCGGCCTCCAGAGCTGTGTGTGGAAAAAAGGCATGGAAGCTGTGTGAACGCTCGCCTTAGAGGTTGCTGCTCATCTTCTCCATGGCCCCAGCCTCTGAGTGGACGTCTCCCCAGCTGCGTGCACCTGGAGACGATGCAGCCCACCTCTCCCCTTGGCTGGGTCCTGTGGGTACAGAACCCTGGGGCTCCTCAGCTCCCTAGTTGTTGTCTCACCTTTTTACCCTTGTTTCCCTGTTGCTACGTTTCCCACATATGTTTAGTTCATGTTTCCTTGCAGAGATCCTTTCTGGAGCTAAGCAACAGTTAAAGGGATGAATTGACCTTCCTGAGATTTCCTTCTGCACCAAGTGGGGTCCTGCCCCTTGGGCTTTTTTAAAAAAGATTTATTTATTTATTTCTCCCCCACCTTGGTTGTTTGCACTTACTGTCTGCTCTTTCTATCTGTTTGTTGTGTGCTTTCTGTGTCTCTTCATCTTCTTTTAGGAGGCACCGGGAACCGAACCTGGGACCTCCCATGTGGGAGGGAGGCACCCAATCGCTTGAGCCACATCTGCTCCCTGCTTGTTGTGTCTCTTTGTTGTGTCTTCTCATTGCATCATCTTGTTGCGTCAGCTTACCGCACCAGCCCGTTGCGTCAGCTCACTGACTTGTTCTTCTTTAGAAGGCACCGGGAACTGAACCCAGGACCTCCCATGTGGTAAGCAGGCACCCAACTGCTTCAGCCACATCCTCTCCCCTCCCCTTGGGTTCTTCTCAAGATGGGGCAAGGCCCTACTGGGGCTGCTGCTGAGGACACAGGATCACGAAGTGTAGCACATGCCTGTGGGGGCATCTGGAATGGGGCCTTCCCCCTCCAGGCTGAAGCCCCCAGCTACCCCTGCCTTCCAAGAGGCCCTGCCCTGTCTGGCCCACCTCCGCAGGGCCTGGGTGCTGACCCTGGCCCCACCACCAGGGGAAGGGGCTCTGCTGCCCCATCCATCCTCCTTTCACAGTGAATTATTCCGCGGCTTGGCTGAGAAATGATGTTTTTTGCATATGTGGAGTTAATAATGTCTGTGAATAGAGGTGGAGATGGAAGGCCTGCTGAATTCATCAGCATGGAAAAGAAAACACACATGTGCATACAACACTCACACCTGCATGTACACGCAAACGTGCACACACACGGACCACAACACACTCTCACGTGCTCACGCATGCTCACACACATATACCTATGTCCATACACACCTGTACCCACACTCAACACACACACTCTCTCAACAAATGAGCTCTGTTATTTCCTGCCCAAGAGAAAAGCCCCTGGACATGTCATGTAAGAATAACGTCTCCTATGGGGAGCCAATATAGCTCAGTGGTTGAGTGCCTGCTTCCTAGATACTGGATTCGATTCCCGGTACCTCCTAAAAACAAACAAAAACAAGCAAATGAAAACCAACTCTTGTTGGGGAGCGGATGTAGCTCAGTGGTTGAGTATTTGCTTCCCATATATGAGGTCCTGGGTTCAATTCCCGGTACCTCCTAAAAAAAAAAAAGAATAACGTCTTCTGGATGCAACAGAGACTCGGATCTACCCAGCCATACTGGGATCTGAGCTTTGGATGAAAGAAAAGCAGAGAACAGGCAAAAATGGCCCGTGACTTGTATCTTTAATTTCCAAACAAAATTTATATTTTAATACAAAATGGAAGGGTAGATAGTGTGAGGTCCTGGAGTGCAGCTGCAGACCAGGCAGGGGTGGGGGGCTGCTGCCCCTCTCTGGCAATTCCTTTGGAATTTACTGCAAGAACCCAAGTCACCCAAATTTGGGTCCCCAGAGGGCAGTGAACTATGCATGCCCCTGAGGTCGGGGATGACTTCTTGTGCCAGGCATGCCTGCCAACCCCACCAAGAGGCATCCTTTGGAGATGATTTTTTATGGGTGTCCCTCTGGTGTGAGAATCCCCTGTGTATTTCAGCAATGACGCCTAGCTGTTGTCTCAGCCAGAGGGAACAGGGCTCCCATGGGGAGTGGGCCCATCAGGAGGGTTTGGTTTCCCCAGTGGGTGCCTCTGAGGCAGGCTGTGCTGGACCTGGCTCAGGAGCGCTCTTGTCCATATGTCATCTACCCTCTTGCCACCTGTTCTATGCCTGCTCCTCCCTCTCCTTCCAGCCTTTGTTCTACCAGCATTTGTGACTGTCTGCAAAGGGCCCAGTAGCTCCAGCTTCTGTCTTCCACAGTGTCTGTGACCCTGTCCACCACAGCCCCTTGGCCTTGCTCAGGCTCTTCCCGAATGCGCCGCCCATCTGATCGCCTCACTAGCACCACAGCTCAACAGCCCCTTGACCTCCTGCCAGGATACCAGCTGCCCCTTGGGTCCCACTGAGCCGT
Source organism: Cabassous unicinctus (assembly GCA_029593785.1). NCBI lineage: Eukaryota > Metazoa > Chordata > Mammalia > Cingulata > Chlamyphoridae > Cabassous > Cabassous unicinctus. The sequence continues at coordinate 8,090 of JAQZBX010097370.1, forward strand.
GTGCCTGTGCCCACGTGTGTGCCGCCCTCTGAGTTCAGCTATGTGTCCTCTGGGAGCTGCCTGTCCACCCCTGGAACCCACAGGCTCACTATGATGTGATTTATTTCTGCACTGTTTGTTGGACCACCCATGAGCCCAGAGCCCCGAGAGGCTGGAGATGGATTTAGTTCTGCAGCCTCTATAGCTGCTCAGACTCTGGGGCTGGGGTTCGAATCTCTGCTCACCATTCTCAAGGTCAGTTACACAACTCCATAAAAGGAGGGCAGCAGGCGCCTGGAGCCCCCAGGGCTGCTGTCAGGATTCCCGAAGTTGACCAAGTTGGGTTGTTAACTCCACCCCCTTCTCCACAGCCCCGTAGACAAGGAATGCTCCTTGTCCCTGGCCTACCACCCCCTTGCCCCTAACAGTGATTCCACAGGGCAAAGGGCAAAGTCTTCATCCCTTTGAGTGCCCTGAGGACCCTAAGTTTCCCACCTTCGGTTAGCTGGGCTCCAGTGAGACCAAGTTCTCACCCAGGTTTCCTCTGGACCCCAGATTTTGCAGTGATGTATTCCCCATGGCGATTGTACTCTTTCACATATAAAGCACAGATGTGCATATGGCACATAAACATATGGGATATCTGTGGTGTTAAAATGCATTGGGGTCGATTAGGAGAGAAAGGTCTAAAGAGGTTCCCGGGGCGATGATGAGCATGAGGTTGATGATGCTGCCTGTTGGGCGCTGTATGGGTGGAGTAGGGGGTGGGAGGGACTTGGGGCCCACGCGGGCAGGGTCTCAGTGCATGTTCAGCAAGTGAATTGGGGAATTGGTGCTCCTTGGCCCCTTTTTCTGGAATACGCAAACTCCATGGCCCTTCGTCTAGTGTGGGCAGCAGGTGGCATTCTCAGCCTTGCCCGCACCCTACGTCTCCCTTCCCCCTCCCCCATGCCCTCCCCCATCCATATAGGGAGGGAGGTCAGGTAGTGCCTCACCTGGCACCTGCGGGAGCTGGGCACTTCACACACACCACCTAGTGTAATTCCCCCACCCTGGAGCAGCCGTGTCCAGTGGCAGGGCCTGCCCCCATCTGGAGGGGCTGTGCCCCAGCTCAGCCACCCACTGGCTAGGGGTCCTCAAGTCCTTGCATGCTACACAGCTATCTTTTCCCAACCCCACTCCCCAGAAGCTTGCCACCTTCCTTCTCAGGAGCTTACAGTCCAGTTCATGAATAAAGCACAGACACCCATATGGTAGATAAACAGAATATCTGTGGTTGAAGAGAAAGGAAGGCAAAACAAAATAGAATGCAGAATGCGGAGGCTGGAGCAGTATGGCTGCCTCCCTGGAGGAGAAGGAAAGACTTGTCCTGTCGTCCACTGCTCTGCATCCTCAGTGGTGCTCCATGCCTGTGAGACAAACTTCCAGCCTCAGCATGGCTCTCCAGCATCAGCTCTCGCACAAGTCCTGGGCACATGGAATCTGAATAGCTCGTAGGCTCTGCACATCATGCACTTTCTCATCTGCTCCCCCCACACTGCTCTTCTTTAGTCATAGGATTTATTTCCTCTTCTCCTCTAGGCAAGCTTCTACTGATCCTTCAAAGCCCCAGCTCAGGTGTCTCCTCCTCCAGGAAGTCTCCTGGATTTCCAGCTGAGCGTTGGATCCTCTTATCTGTTCTCATAGCACCCCATGCACCATTTCCATCTCTCTATTGGGATCTCCACAAAAAGGCAACTCCAACTTCATCATCAAAGTCTGAATTCCTGACACCCCCATCCCGCCCTCCATTCTGTGGTTCTTTCAGTTAATGGCAACTCCTTCTTTCCAGGTGCTCAGGTCAGATCTTTGGTGTTATCCTCGGCTCATTCCTTTCTCTCACACTCACATTTGTTTAACAACAAATCGACAAGCTGTCCCTTTAACAGATCCCCAGAATGAAGTCACTTCTCTCTCCTTCTCAGGTACTTCTCAGGCCCAAGCTGCCACCCCACTGTGTCTCACCACCTCCCAAAGGGCCTCACTGCTTCTGCCTTTCCTCCAGCCTCCATGGTCCCAGTCTAGCCCACAGAGGACCCTGTCCAAGCCTGAGAAGACAGGTTTCTGCTCAGACTCTCCAAGGCAGAGGGAATCACCCCGTTGCACCCGGTGTTCAGTAATCTTCCTTTACTGGCCCAAAATGAAACCCATCCACCTACATCCATTATTTCTAAACACTAGATCATGATCTGTGTGATATGAAAGAGAGAAGCATGAAAACAGTTTAATAAAATAATAAGAGCTTCATTAAGCAAAGACCCAGGAGACGAAGATCGACACATGGACACAGGGGAATGCATGGATGCAGGATTGGTGACATGAATGCTGATGTGGCCCTGCAAAGGATTTACTTGGCATTCATTGCATTCCTGGAAGATCCATTGCATGCTTGAAGCATGCACACTCCTTCAGTTTGTGTGGAATTCAGAGTTAAGTCTGGGCTGAGTTAAGGTTCTAGCTCTCACACATGCCTACAGGGATCCTGGAGGACGTGGGACAGGGCAATGCCCTCTGGTCATGGCTTTCCAGGGCAAGGTGAACAGACATCATCCTGGTCCACTCCTCCAGTGCCAGCAAGGTCACAGTCTTTGTGACAACCAAAAATGTCCCTTCAAATCCCCACGAGCCCCTCCAGGGGCATTACTGTCCCACCTGATGACTGTGGCCTCATCAGCCATTCATTTCTGAGAGCTCCTGGAGCAGCTGGGAGAGGCCTGGGGGGCCTTGCAAGGTCTAGGTTTCCCTTTCTCTCCACTGCACCCTGAGGGTCCCTGCTTGCACCTTGCTCTCCATCTGCCCCCTCGTGTTCCCAAATCCAGCTCCTCACTGTCCCTGGCTTGCCGAGCACCCCACCTCACCTGGATGCCCCCCCTGGACACCTGCCAGCATGACCCTCAGCCTCTTGCAGGTGTTACTCACCCACCCAAGACTTCTACAGCCCATTCCTCCCCTTCTTCTCCCCCTTTTCCCGGCTTGAATTTTTCTCACCTCTGTCACACCACATGTGAACTCCACGAGGGCAGGACTGTTGTCTGTTGCTAGAATGGTTCCACCTCCATCGTAGATGCCTTATAAGTATTTGTTGGATAAATTAAAGCAGCAGATGAAAGGCACGAACAAAACTGTTTCTGTGTCATTTCCCTGTTGGGCAAAACCAAGGCAGTGCCATGACTCTGTCACCTCTGAGAAAAGAGATAAAACAAAATAGAGTTTCCTGGCGAAGAGATTTAAAATGGAGTCCAGAGGCCATTCAGGAGATTGGTCTTATCTGTATCTCAGCCAGGTACCAGGAACTGCCAAGGGATGCAAAACCCAAAGCAAGGATGTTTCTAAGGACATCTGGATGCCACAAACCAACCACAAGATAAAGAAATCAGTAAACTGTCTCACTTGAAGGACATGTGGAAAGTACTAAATATCCACCAATCATAGTTCTTTACATACAACTTATGTATGTGGCCACTGGAGGCTCTGGGGGTGGGGGAGAGGGAAAGACAGGTGTAATATGGGGGCTTTTTTGGGACTTGGGAAAAAAAAATGAATGGCATTGCAATGACAGATATATGCCATTATATATCTTCCCATAACCTGCAGAACTGT
>JAQZBX010097371.1:0-11698 GCA_029593785.1 Cabassous unicinctus
AAAAAAAAATGAAGGAAAACAGAATGGGGGGAGGAAAGAGGAAAGAAAATCAAGAGACAACTAACAACCACACAAGCAAGCAGTCAAACAAAGCTAAGGATGAAGTGTTCCTTCTAGGGTACTTGTGGATCCTCTCAGCCTGCTTGCATTTATCAATTTCCCTGCAGGGTTCTTTCTGCAGGTTTTGAGGCAGATTTTAGGTATTAAACTAAATTAAAAAGAAGAAGTCATTTTTTAAAGTGACTGTCTTCTTTTTTTGGCGATATAAGGGACTCAAAAGAAGTCCTCTGCTATATTAGGGTCCCCTTCACCGAGGGGACCCTAAATAAGCTCGTGGAAACTAATCAAGCACTTCCCACTTCCTGGCCTCCCCAGGGGAGCTGAAGCTCTGATGCTTGTCAGTGCAGAGCGATAAAATTGGCTGACTCCGCCCCCTCTGGAGCCAAGCCTCAGTGTCAGCGGGCTGCTAGGTAAATCAGGTTTCCTCAGCAGATTCACCTCTCCCCTCAGCCTGGCGCTGTTTCAAGCCAGCTTGTGTGCTCCCCAAAGCTGTGAGGGGGTCCAGGCAGCCAAATCCACAGAAGTTAAACCCCTCTCCACCCTCTGTCAGAGCCCTACCTCTCTCAGAGAATGCTCCCTCACACCGGGAGCGGGAGTCGTGGGTGCCGGATTCGCAGCTCAAACCAGCCTTTTTCCCTGTGGGTGGGGCTCAGCCGTCTGTGTCAACCACCACAGGGAGGCTTAAAATTCATGAATCCCTACCAATCACTCCATGCTGTCGATCTGCCTGCTGCTAGATGACCCAAGCTTCTTGCTCCATGTGCCCACAGCACAGACCCTCGGGCAAGACCCTGTCCACAATCGGCTGTCCTCAGAGAGTGAGTCAGCAAGTGCCCTCCTAAACCAACGCCATCTTGCCTCCTCTCTACTTTTAGAATCTTAAGCAAAAATTACTAACTGTCTTAGCTCTAGGACTGCCAGACCCTGCAAAAAAAGTTCTGATTTCTCTTGCATGAATGGCAAGACATCACCCTGGGAGTTTTAACTCAAGCCTTTAGAGGAGCACCTGACCAATAGCATACCTGTCCAAACAGCTAGACTCTAGATCTCAAGTCTAGCCTGCACACAGACACAGCTACTTGTGACTTTCTAGAGACAGAAAAATTCACATTGGGCTCTCCAGCTTATATTTATACTTTTCAAAATATAATTATAATATTTAAAGAAAAAGCAGATCAATGGCTAACTATGGGAAGACTAAATAAATATCAAACCACTCTGCTAGACAATCCTATTGTGATCTTAAAGACTATTGACAAACTTAACCCTGCCACCTTGCTCTGAGAGTTTAGAAGAAATCAGAGTGGATACTCCCCAAACATTACTGTGTACAGCTCCTTAAAGAAATATATTCCAGTAGACTGGAACTAACTGATGTAAACCCTAAAAATCCCAACTCTTGAATTATTTGCTGAAAGAAGTAGTTTTATGGACGATAGGAAGCAATGAGCAGTGTATTCAGTAGTCACCCTGGTAAAACACTTTGGAAGCAGGATACCTTCCCCCTGGGACTTCACCTCTGAGGGTTGAACTAGTAGCCCCTGTAAGAGCCCTCCAGTTAAGTGCAGGACAAAGAGTGAACATTTATACAAACTCCAGATATACCTTCACAGTGTTAATACCCATGGAGTCATTTGGAAAAAGGACATTACTCACTGTAGCTAATAAGGACAGAAATTATGTTGATCTCATTCTAAAGTTGCTTGAAGTTTTGATACTCCCCCAAAGCAGTAGTCATTCATTGCAGAGGACACCAAACTTCCAATAGCAAACAGAAACTGTTTAGCTGATAAAGCCACTAAATTAGCTACAAGGAGAATAGAACCAACTCTTATAGGCTGGACAACCCATTAATACTCCAGAGTTGGTGAGACACTAATATAAAGCCATTTGGGAAACCCCAATACTGGAAAAAGATTTAGCCAGAGCAAAAGAATGGGAATATATTCATGCCACAGACAATGGCTGGTTTTAAAGAGACTCCCTGGCAGAACTTTGGGAAGCCTACCACAAATTCCTCATACATGAAAGCCTAGTGAAAGCCATTACCACTTATGTCCATAGATTTACTCATTATGGACATGAAACTGTTCCAGTGGATAAGTCAATTCCTCATAGGACCCAATCTATGCAGAAGGATTCCGTCAGTAAATGATCAGTGTGTAACTTGTGCTAAAGTTGACTCTAAAACTCAGCCTCCAGCCTTAACCAAAGGAGTACAATACAGAGCACTAGGAGGAGAGGACTGAAAAACTGACTTTACTGTAATGCCAAGAGCTCCTGTAAACTTCAAGTTTTTGCTACTGTTTGTAGACAGTTTCATTAATTGGGTAAAATAGTTTCCATGACAAAGGAAAAAAGTTTAAGAAATAGTCAAAGTCTTACTTCAAGAAGTCATTCCAAGGTTTGGACTTCCTATTTCTATACAAAATGACAATATGGTAGTCTTCATTTCTAAATGAATAAAGATGCATCTGGACTGTTATAGATTGACACTTGCATTCTCCCTGAAGAACTCAATCCACTGGAAAGACTGAGAAAATGAATCCCACCTTAAAGAAGCCATTGCCAAGATTTGTGTAGAAACTCACCTCAAGTGGGATAAATCCCTGTCAATTGCCCAACTGAGAATTAGGGTAATACCTGAAAAAAGACAAATTAAGTCCTCATGAAATGTCTTATAGAAGACCATTTCTTAAAACTGATTAAGGGAGCTATGTATCTCAGTGGTTGAGTGCCTGCTTCCCACATATGAGGTCCCATGTTCAATCCCTGGTTCCTCCTAAAAAAAAGAAACATTCTATGAAAGGAACATACACATGACTTAGAGGTGACTGAAAGCCTGAGGAGGGGAAGAATGCAGAGAGAAGCTGTGCCTGGTGAATCAGCACTTCCCCAGGTGCTGTGGGTGCACACATGGTGGAACGTCAGATAAAGTGGGGCATGGTCATACAGGCTCTATTTTAATTATGTAAATTGAAGTTGAATATAAAATGGTACTCATCAAACTCTGTTTTATAATTTATTACATAGAAAATTATAATGTGATTCAGAAGATAAGAAATTCATGTGCATTTGGTGAGCAGTTGTTTGAATATTGCAAGGCTCTGTGTAAAGGACCACACATGGCATCTACATCTTGTTTAAGCAACCCTATCCTGAGAAAAGAGATTTTGCTCCCTAGAAGACACTAAAGGCAATTATTGTGGAGACTATTTTCTTGGCCTTTGAGTATTAAATGTTATTGTAAATATGTTTTTAAATTTTGTTCAATGTTAATAAAGTTTTCCAAATTATGAAATGTTGTACAGGTGTTTGGGATTCTAAATATAGGTGATTATTTTATAAACTTATTCATCAAATTTCATTTTCCTGAGAGAAAAGAGGAGCTTGGTAACACAGTTGTGTCCATGGACCCATATCTTGTTAGATATAAAGACTCACAGTTGAAACCCATGCTTGCTGCTTCAAAACATGTATATTAGCAATAGCCACTGATTAAAATTTTTGCATATTGAAGTAGTATAAGTAGTGCATATGGACTGATTCTCTGTTTGACTTACATTGGAATCACCTGGTAACATTCAAAATATGTTGGATCTAAGTTATCCATATTGTTGAAATACAATTTTTCTAAGTATCCTCTTATGATAACCTTTATTTCTGTGGAATCAGTGGTGATATCCTTTCACTCATTTATTATTTTCTATATTTGCATCTTCTTTCTTTCTTTTTTTTTTTTTTCTAGCTAAGGGTTTGTCAATTTTACTAATATTCTTAGAAAACCAGATTTGGTTTTGTTAATTTTTTCTAGTTTTTTTAATTTCATTTAGCTCTGCTCTAATCTTTGATATTTCCTTTTTTCTGTTTACTTTGGGATTATGTTATTTTTTCTAGCTATTCCAGGTGTGCAGTTAGGTCTTTGATTTTGGCTCTTCTTTTCTAATATAGACATTTATGAATATAAATTTCCATCTCAGCACTGCTTTCCCTGCATACTTTAGGTTTTGATATGTTGTATTCTCATTTGCATTCACTTCAAGGTAGTTATTGATTTCTTTTGCAATTTTCTCCTTGACTCACTGTATTAGTCAGCCAAAGGGGTGCTGATGCAAAATACCAGAAATCTGTTGGCTTTTATAAAGGGTATTTATTTGGTGTGGAAGTTTACAGTTACCAGGCCATAGAGCATAAGTTACTTCCATCATGCAACTCTGTGAGGGTTCCAGCTCCGTGGGTTGCTCTCTTCCTGGGTCTTGATTCTTTCCAGGTTCAACTGCTTGTTCTCTCCACAAGTCCAGCTGTAGACTATCAGGTGAATGTCTTGTCTCTTTTCCTGGGGCCTTCTCTCTTTCCTCATGACCAAGCTCTTCTGTGTACTTAATTCCCCAGGCTCCAGCATTAAACCTGAGCATCAAAACTCCAACTCAAAACTCCAACTCCACCCTTTGCCATGTCTTTTATCTTTGAGGCCCCACCCACCAAGGGGTAGGGCCCAGTGCCCTACTGACACGGCCTAATCAAAGCCCTAATCATTATTTAATCATGCCCAGAGGAACAGATCAGTTTACAAGCATAATCCAATATCTGTTTTTGGAATTCATAACTATATCAAACTGCCACACTCACTGATTGTCTAAAAGTGTGTTGCTTAACATCCATATCTTTATTCCTATTCTGGTTTTCAGTCCCTTATTAATTTCCAGCTTATTTCCATTGTGGTCAGAGAAATTACTTTTTATAATTACAATCATTCTGAATTAGTTGAAATGGACACATTTTAGCAGCCTGTATTGATGAAAGAAGAAACTGATGAACTCAATAGTCTAATCACAAGTAAAAATATTAAATAAGTCATCATAAACCTCACAACTTATAAGAGCCCAGGACCAGATGGATTCACAGGTGAATTCTACCAATTATTCCAGAAAGAGCTAACAACAATCCTGTTTAAACTTTTTCAAAAAATAGAAGTTGAGGGAACATTACCTAACTCATTCTATGATGCCATCACCCTAATACCACATCACATAAAGACACCACAAGAAAAGAAAACTACAGACCAAACTTTCTAATGAAACTGGATGCTAAAATTCTCAAAAAAATACTTGCTAATCATATTCAAGAGCACACCAAATGAATTATATACCATGACCAAGTGGGTTTCATCCATGGTATGCAAGGATGTTTCAACATAAGAAAAATCACCACATTAACAGATTGAAAGCAAAAAACCACATGGTCATCTGTATTGATGCAGAAAAAGCATTTGACAAAATACAGCACCTTTTCCTGATTAAAACACTTCAAAAGATAGGAATAGAAGGAAACTTCCTCAACATGATAAATGGTATATATGAAAAATCCACAGCTAACATCATACTGAATAGTGAAATGCTAAAGGCTTTCCCTCTAAGATATGGAGTAAGACAAGGATGCCCACTGTCACTGCTCTTATTTCATATTGTGTTAGAAGTACTTGTTTGAGCACTTAGGCAAGAAAAAATATAAAAGGCATCCAAACTCAAAGGAAGAAGTAAAATTTTCACTACTTGCAGATGACATAATCCTATACATAGAAAGTCCTGAAAAATCTATAGCAAAGCTTCTAGAGTTGATAAATGATTTTAGTAAAGTGGCATGATATAAGATCAACACACAAAAGTCTGTAGCATTCCTGTATACAAATAAAGAGCAATCTGAGGAGGAAATCAGGGAAAAAATCCATTTACAATAGCAACTAAAAGAAGCAAATACCTAGGAATAAACCTAACTAAAGATGTAAAGGACTTGTACACATAACTGTTCCCAATATTGTTAAAGGAAATCAAAGAAGACCTAAATAAATGGAAAAATATTCCATGTTCATGGATTGGAATACTAAACATCATTAAGATGTCTGTCCTACTCGCAGTTACAACATTTTTTACTGAATTGAAAAAGTTAATTATGAAATTTATTTGGATGGGCAGAGGTCACCAGATAGCCAAAAATATATTAAAAAATAAAAACAAAATTGGGAAAATCATGCTATCTGACTTTAAGCACACTACAAAGTTATAGTGGTCAAAACTACAAGGTATTGGCCCAAGGATAGACATACTGACAAATGGAACCAAATTGAGAGTTCTGATACAGAACCTCACATGTACAATCAAGTGATATTTGTCAAGGCCCAAGCACACTCAGCTAGGGTAAAATTGCTTCTTCAACAAATGACGCTTGGAGAACTGGATATCCATATGTAAAAGAATGAGAGAGGATCACAATCTCACACACCATGCAAAAATAAACTCAAGATGGAGCAAAAAAATACATATAAGAGCCAAGACCATAAAGATTCTAAAAGATAATGTAGGGAAGCATCTACAAGAGCTTGTAGTAGGAAATGGTTTCATAAACTTTACACCCAAAGCTCAAACCACAAATGAAAAAATAGATATATAAGACTTATTCAAAATTAAAAACTGGTTGTGCTTCAGTAAAGCTTGTCAAGAAAGTGAAAAAGCAGCCTACTCAATGGGAGAAAATATTTGGCAACCATTTATCTGATAAGGGCCTAATATCTAGCTTATATAAAGAAACCTTACATCTGGAAAATGAAAGACAAAGAAGTCATTTTTTAAATGGGCAAGAGTTTTCAATAAACATTTCTCCAAAGAAGAAATACAAATGGCTAAAAGCAGATGAAAAGATGCTCAACATCACCAGCTATTAGGGAAATGCAAATCAAAACTACAATGAGACATCATCTTATACCTATTAGACTGGTGGCTATTAAAAATACAGAGAACTATGAGTGTTGGTGAGGATGTGGAGGAAAGGGAACACTCATCTGCTGCTAGTGGTAATGTAGAATTTTTGCAGCCATTGTGGAGGACAGTTTAGAAGTTCCTCAGGAAGCTAACTGTAGAACTGCTGTATTATCCAGCAATCCCACTTCGGGGTATATACCCAGAAGAATTGAAAGCAGGAACACAAAGAGATATGTGCAAACCAATGTTTAGAGTGGCATTATTCACTATTGCCAAAAGTTGGAAGCTACTCAGGTGTCCACCAACAGGTGAATGGATAAGCAAATTGTGGTATATACATACAATGGAATATTACTCAGCTGTAAAAAGGAATGCAGTATTTACACATGAGAAAACATGGATGAATCTTGAAGACCTTATGTTGAGTGAAATAAGCCAGTCAGTGAAGGATAAATATTACATGACATCACTGATATGACTAAAGCAAATTGAGCAGACTCACAGAGCCAGAGTATGGAAGATAGGTTATCAGGAGACAGAAAGGGAGTAGAGTGTGGTGAATTGAGGCTTAACATGGGCAAGACCTATGATAAGGTGGAAGGGGGTAGTTGGGCAATGGATGGGGTGATAGTCGTGCAGTGATGTGATTGGGTTCATCAGAGCTGGAATGTGAGGGTGAGTAGGGTGGGGGTTTGGACTATTCATGGAATTGGGGGGAAGGCTGAAGGAAGGAACAGGTGAACCCTGGGGATTTGTAGCTCTGTAGTTAAAATTACAATGCTGGAAATGTTCTTTTGGCAAATATGGCAGGGGAAGGTTACTGGTACAGGGTGTCAGGGGTGGGAGATATGCAAGATAGGGCACACCTAGGGCATGTTTCTATGGAATATGAAAATATTCATCTTGTCATAGTGTTTTACCTCAGTGGGTGGAGATCCACACAATAAACAAGAAAACATTAAACTCCCCTCCTGGGAAGCCCTGCTATGTTCTCAGTTAGAGGGGCAAGAATCTCTCAAGAACATAGGCAGTGTCTAATAAAAGAAAACAGACCAATATGTCAAGCCCTCAATATTATTGCATGTAACTAAGAACCTTATTCTTCAAAAATTGAAACTTAGTACTTACCATAGATCCTGAGGGAAGAGGGAAAGAAGAAAGCATAGATAGAACATAGGGCATTTTTAGGGCATTGGAATTATTCTTCATGATCTTGCAATGATGGATACAGGCCATTTTAAATTTTGTCAAAACCTATAAAGTGTATGGTGCAAAATGTAAACCATAATTTAAATCATTGACCATGGTTAATAGCAATGCTTTAATATTTGTAAATCAATTTTAATAAATGTGCCATACACATGTAAAATGTTATTAATAGATATGAGTGGGAAAGGGGGAGGGGGCTGGGTATAGGGGAATTCTGTATATTTTCTATGTGATGTTTCTATAATCTAAAGTTTCTTTGAAGATAAAATTAAAAAGATATGACACTGGGGGAACATACGGAAGAAATTTTCAATGTACATAAAAGACAATAGATCTTATGGTGATGAAAGACACAATGAAAAAAATTTAATTTTAATTCTTTTATTCTTTATTTTTGTATTTTATTTGTTATTTATTAATTTTTTTATTTGCCCCAAGGAGCCTGGACCTCCTTCCTTCCTTGAGGAAGGTACCATCCAGCCTGACATCTGAACTACCCAATCTCCAGCCTGCCTCAAGGAGTTTCCAGCACCTCCCTGCTCTGAGAAAACCACCACCCAACATCCACCCTACCCAGAGGAGCCTGCCATCCAGCCAATGACTGAAGAGATTAAACCTGTCTTACAAGATGAAACTGCAAGAGAATGCCCTGAGGTAATTAGCTGGCAAAACCCTTCTAATTTTTCTGCATACTGACCCTCACCACCCCTCTTCTCCTCCAGACCAATAACTAATCTAAAATCACAAGTCCCCAAAGTTGTAGTACAAAGTGTGACCCATGAGAAATTACACTATACTCTAAAAGAATTGCATGAGTTTTCTAATTTATATACATAGAAATCAGGGGAATGTGTGTGGACATGTATATTAAGGGTATGGGATGATAGTGGAAGGAATATAAAGTTGGATCAGGCTGAATTTATTGATATGGGCCACTAAGCAAAGATACTGGATTCAATTTTGTAGCTCAATGGGTTAGGAAGGGCTCTAACAGTTTGTTTTTGTGGCTGGATAAAACATGGAACAAAAGATGACTTACTATGCTTGAGGTGGAGATACCTGATTTACCCTCATACACTATAGATAAGGGGATCCAAAGGATTAGAGCTATTGGAATGCTAGAATGGATTCACATTTAAGATCTGCCCACCCACACCAAGAATGTCCAGAGGACACACTTTTAACGAGGTCTGTGGGCAATAAATTTGTGAGAATAACTCTATCTTCCCTGAAGAGCTCTGTGGTTGCTCTTCTCTGTAGGTCAGATATTACTGTGGGAAGTGCTCTCATGGAACCAGAATCCTTAAACAGTATGGGGATGATTGGATCCTGGACTGGCACAAACCAAGTAGCAAAACTTAATCATCAAAGACATGATGGTGTGTCTACCACAATGGAAGGCACACTCAAAACTTCAATCAAAAGAGTATGAAACCCAAAGACTTATGGCATTGGCTAATAGATCATGGGTTACCTAGAAGTAAAACAGATCGGTAGCCTACTAAATTCCTACTTGATCTGTATAAGCAGAAGAGATCTAGGCTGAGTGAACAAAACCCTAGCCTGAATTAAAGAAACAGACCGTAATGGCCCCTTAATCAATTCTCAGGCTTCAGACAGTTTACAGACCTAGAGCCCCTTGAATGAGGGAAGGCCAGGTCCTATTGAGATCTTCTTACAGTGCCAAAAATTTATCCTGTCAAGCTTCTTCCCATCTTTCCCCCAAAAAGACCTACAGCATTTTATCAAGGTAACTGTGGATTATGGAAAAAGGAAATGATATGACATTTCAGGGATTATTAGACACTGGCTCAGAAGTGACATTAATTCCAGGAGACCCAAAACATCACTGTGGTCCAGCAATCAGAGTAAAGACTTATGGAGGTCAGGCAATTGATAGAGTTTTAGCTCAGGTTCATCTCACAGTGGGTCCAGTGGGTCCCTGGACCAATTCTGTGTTTTTTCCCCATTTCCAGAATGTGTAATTGGAACAGACATACTCAGTAACTGGCAGAATCCCCACACTGGATCCCTGACTTATGGAGTGAGGGTTATTATGGTAGAAGAGGCCAAGTGGAGGCCACTAGAATGGCCCCTACTTAGCAAAAATCATAAAGCAAAAGCAAATCTTAGGCTGTGGAGAGATAGGAACACTTATTCACTGTTTGTTTGAATGCAGAATGGTATAGCCACTATGGAGGACTGTTTTGCAGTTCCTAAAGAATTGGAATATAGACTTGCCATATGACCCTCCAGTACCACTACTAGGGATATACCCAGAAGAACTGAAAACAGTGACACAGATAGACATCTGCCCACCTATATTTAGGGCAGCATTATTCATGATTGCCAAAAGTTGGAAACAACCCATGTGTTCCTCAAATGATGAATGGATAAGCAAACTGTCGTGTATTCACATGATGGAATATTATGCAGCTGTAAGAAGAAAGAATTCATAAAGCTTATGACATCATGGATGAACATGGAGGACATTATGTTGAGCAAAACAGGCCAGACACAACAAGACAAATACTGTATGATTGTGTTACTATGAAAAAAGTATATTGTGTAACATATTGAAAGATTCAAAGAAAGAAATTTTTATATATCCAGTATATTTGAGAAAAGTAGGTTTTTATTCAACAATATTTTCTTTTTATTTTTAAAAGGTTGTTTATATTTTCAATTATTAAATGTAAAATATAAAGTTTCTTAAAAAAAGCAAATCTGGGCCCAGTGCCACAGACCACACAACTGCTGCCTAGGACAGAGTCATCGCTCCCCCAAAGACCAAAGGGGACCAGAGGTGGGCCCAGGAGCATGAGTAGGCAGCTGGTACCAGCTTTGGGAATTTTAAGTTCGAGGCAAAAGCACAGCCTTCCTGACCTTCTTTATGATTATGGCACTCTGGAACCCCACATCAACAAGCAGATTCATAAAGAAAAGTGCTGCTCATCCAAGAGGGGTTTTTGTGACCAAATCAGCAGTTCCTTCTCAATTCCTAGGTATGCTTACAAAGCTTTAGAATGATCAGTGCTGGAAAGAAATAAGACAGGAAAATTAATAGTCTTTGAAACTGTATCATTGGTTGATCATTGTGTAATATTTTTTTTTTACCAATAAATCTTTTTTTTCAGTAAACATTGTGAACTTGCAAAACAAACATGCATAACATTGTACATGGCTCCCGTACATCACCCCACCACAAATATTTTGCATTGTTGTGAAACTTTTGTTAACAAATTATGAAAGAGCATCGTCAGAGTGTTACTACCATCTATAGTCTGTAACTTACACCCTGTAACCTTTGGCCAATTTGATGTAATTATGAATTCCAAAAATATAATTGGATCATGCTTGTAAAATGATCTGTTAATCTGGGCATGATTAGGTTATGATTAGGGAGTTGACTGGGCCGCGTCAGTAGGGCATTGAGCCCCACCCCTTGGTGGGGGGGAATCAAATATAAAAGACAGGGCAAAGAGCAGAGTTAAAGCAGTCTTTGAGACGCAGCTTCGATGTTGGAAAGAAGGCCCCAGGAGAAGAGAAGTGAGCCATTCGCCTGATTGCCTACAGCTGACCTTGTGGAGGAAACAGGAGCTAAGCCTGGAGAGAAACGCAGCCCCGGGAGGGAGGAACTCAAGAACCCTGAACCCTGGGCAAATGTCGGCAGC
>JAQZBX010097372.1:0-11703 GCA_029593785.1 Cabassous unicinctus
ATGTAAAATGGTCTATATCTGTTGTTGTAATGTCACTCAGGATCATTCCCAAGTTCCCAAAAAGCCCCTGTATTACAAATGCTTTTCCTTTTCCCTGCCCTGAATGTGTCCAGTGGTCACTGGCTCCACCTCAATGTTGTAATTTCTTCTATTGCTTGAATCACAATATGTCTACAACAGAATACCAGTAAGTCCACTCTAGTCCATAGCTCTTCCCCCTATCCTGGAGGAGTCTTCACCTCCAAGTGAGAGAGGATTCATATCCCATGGATATGATGCATGGGATTTTCCTGCCAGCAGCTGCAGACTCTCTCCATTCCCTGGGATGGCCATTGTCCATCATCATCTCCTCGCCAGGTGACTTGGGTGAGTCCATTGAGCTGTAGAGTAGGAGTTGCAGCTCCACAGAGATTCCAGGCACAGCTGGCACATGGGCACGCTAAGGGCTACAGTCTCTGGAAGTATGCCTACAAACTCCAGCATCACATATAAGTTTGAATAGAAGGGACTGATGGACCATGTGCAGGGAGGACTTAATTGAGTCAAAATCTGTCACTCTCAGGAGCACAGATTCCAAAGTATAGCCACTGATAAGGCATCAATCGCTGGAGCTTTCCCCCCTTATATAGGTCCTGGGTGTCTCCAGAGCCCTCAGGAGCCCTTCTGTGTGGGGTGATTGTCACTTTGTTGTTCTATGAGATCCTACTGAGGTGTGCATGATACTTCTGAGATGACCTCCCTACACTTTTTGAAGTCTTTTAGCCATATGAACTCACTTGTCTTTACATTTTCTCCCTTTTATTCTAGGTCTTTTTCCATTAGTATTGCCAGTTGTCACTTGGTATTAATCCCTCATTGCCAGGGAGGTTCATCCCCGGGAGTCATGTCCCATGCTGGGGGAAGGTAATACATCCATATGCTAAGTTTGGCTTAGAGAGAGGCCACATTTGAGTAACAAGGAGGCAGAGAAATTATGTTGTATTATGTCAAATTTAAGTTACCAAATTAAAACCACTACCATGTTCCCTTCAACCAAAGATGTCATTGTTTGTAAGATGAGCCATCATTTTATAAACTGCTAAGCAAAAATATGCCATTCAAATTGGTAATATTCCATCAATTATAAGATTCTTCTTAATTTCAGAGATGTTAAAATGTAATAAAAATCCATCTTAGATCCTGTGAAATACAATATATTTCTCTGTCCTTCTTCATCCCAATCTGTTCTTCCCCATGTGTTCCTTATCTTAATTATTAGCATGGCCATTCACTACTTCTCCAAGTTTAGGAACCTGGAAGGTATCCTAAGCCTTTCTTCTCCTTCCTTCATATTCAGTAATTAATGAGATTTAATATTTCCTAAATGTATCCTCTCTTTTCTTAAGGACAGACTTGGTTTAGCATATCATCTCTGGTCTTGATTATAACAATAACATCTTAGCTGTGGTAAATCTCAATTAAAGTCTTCCTCACCTCCAGTCCAGATTTCAGATAATTCTAAAGGAATATTTCTAAAATGCAAGTCTGGTTATATCTCTCTTTTGCTTTAGACACTTCACTGGCTTTTCATTGCTTACAGGATGAAGTCTTAGTTACTTAGCAAGGCATATAAATCCATTCCTGATTCTGAGTAATTGGCTAATTCTTCTCACTCTTACACTGATTGCTCAAGTAATAATGAACCTTGTTATATTATGCTTCTATGCTTTGCACATTTTATTTTCTTGAAAGAAATTTTGCTCACTCTTTTCCAAGTATGCCTGAAATACTCTTTTTTAAATTATTATTTTTTTACTTGGAGAAGTAGTTTTACAGAAGAGTCACGTAAGAAAACAACATCAGCATATGCATTCTCCTGTTCTCATGTAGCATTAGTGTGGTATCTTTGTTACAATTTATGAAAGAATATTAAAATAGTAGAATTAAGAATAGTCCATAGTTTATATTGGTTGTATTTTCACCATATTCCACTATATAATTAACATATTGTATTAGCATTGTACATTTATTATAATTCATGAAATAGCATTCTTATACTTGTATTATTAACTCCAGTCCCTTATCCACAGCAAGGATCATTGTATTATACATCCCCATGTTTCACCTACAGCTTTCATTCTCATAATATACATGACCCAAAACCTCACTTTTCATTGCTTCTCATACATAATTCAGTGCTGTAAATTATACTCACCATAATTGGCTACCCTTACCACCATCCATTTCCAAGATTTTACAACTATGCTACATAGCAATTCTATATGAATTGATCCCCAACTCTTCATTCTATAACCCTGTCTGTCCACTGATAACCTATATTTTTGTCCTTTATTTTTATTCACTTTACAGCATTGGCAAAACTGTGAATTAACCTTATTTTATAATTTATCAATCAATAAGATCAGACTGTTTTTGTATAACATCCATATCAAAGCAGCAGTATTCTGGGAAAAATAGATTTTACTCATACAAACTTGGAAATCTTCTGGTTTATGATTGTGCCCTAATCTGAGAATTAAAATCCTATGCATGCCATTTTTTAAAAAATCTCTCTAATATAAGAAGATCCAACTTCCCATTCTTTAAATTGTATTTCTAAACAAAATCAATTACCACATAAATATGAGCTTGCCAAAATCTTGCTTAGGCAATGTGTTTTGAGGTTACTGCCAACAATATATCATGAATCATATTTGCCAATGCTATACATATGCTTGTGCTATAAAATTATCTAATGGAAATAGAGTCACTGTTGTTCTCACACCCAAAAAAATTGACTTATCAATTCCCAGATCCCTAGTCAGGAAGATTTTTTATTTCCAATCAATTTTTATCCCAAAAAATTATGTATGGCTTATTTTTAAAGCAGAAAAATATTTTTGAAAAAAAACTATTTAAGAATTTTGAGAAGAAATTTAGTAAGCATGTGCACTCAACCTTGTTGAAGGAAAAAGAGGTATGTCTTTCAAATCGTTGGAAGGAGAAAACACTGAAAAATAAGCCAGTAAAGAAAATTGATACTTCTTTTATCATCACAGAAGTTGTTACTTCTTTTATCATCTTGTCAAATTAAAAGGCTCCACAGAAATTTTTGGCTCCACACACATGTTGCATTTTCTTCAGTCCAGATTATAGGAAGTTTTTGCCATAAATATGCCCTGTGCCTCTTAGTTCACTCTCCTCTAGAATATGGCAACACAAATCAGAAGAAGGAAGAAGGTTGCTATGTGCCAGTCCACCCTACCCACCACACAGCATATCATGTAGACTTGGTGGTAATCAAAACACTTCCTATAGTTTGAGCATAATTTAGGAGAGAGGGTGATTGTATTTCCTTCAAAAATCCCTAAGCTTTTTCCCTGTTTCATTCCTAATATACCTAGGTAATATTTAGGTCTTGAGAAAAGATGCTTTGTAGAGCATGTCATGAGTGAATGATGGAGACTTTTACAACTTGCCCTATATTCCCAGATCTGTACTTAATTTACCATTCCTGAGCCCTGTATTTTTACTGAGATGAAAAATCTTCCTGCATTTTTTAGGTCATACCAGGAATTTAACCTGGGACCACATATATGGGTAGAAGTTGCCCAACCACTGAAATAAACTCACTCCGCTAATAGTAGGATTTTACTATTTTGTAGAACCCTTAAAATATGTGGTAACAATAACAATTTACTCAGAACAGGTGGTAAACATCTGTTCTCATATAAAAATTTTTTCTCAAAGGATCTATAAATGGCTACAATAAAAATATCATCAAATAGACTGGTAATGGTGAAACTTAAGTGCATTGCTGGGTTCTGTTTAAAGGGAAAACATGAAGGGGATAATTAAAATACAGATTTCAGCTTTAGAACTTACAGGAATTGAGTGTGGGACAAACACGAGGTTACTGGCCAAATGGGAAATTGATTGATATCATCAAACCCTCAAAGTTTATATGATACTGAAGGAGAAGGAGACTTGAATTGAGTTTAATTGTATATTATAGGGTAAATTCAAATATTCTTTTACTTGGACCTTCCCTTATAAAATTTTAGAAAAGATTAACACTTTCAATGGAAGATTAATTGCCAAAAATGGAGAAAGTGAGATGAAAACATCTTCAGTTCCAGCGAACACCATTTAAACTAAGACAGTGGAAAGCAGTAAGAGAGCCTTTACAGCTTCTAATGCACCACAGTAGTATAGGCAGAGTCAAAGTGAGTATACATCAAACATAGGAGTAATGACTCTTTCCTCCTCTGCCAGGAGCTGAGTTCCAAGAAAAACAACTGGCAGAGTGAGAATATTGGATGAGAAAGTCTAGGATTTCATCTCCTTGTGATCTTCCACCAATGTCACCACACTCATTTCCTCTCACTTTCAGATTAGTCTTCTCAGAAGAATTGGAAGCACCCAAGTAGCTCTTAGATACATCACCCAACTGTGATTACATATTTGTTTCATCTCCTTGAGTTTCCAGAATGCAGATACATTTTTATTTATCTAATATCTAGGGTGATATGGAGCCAGTGGAATGAAAAAATCCCTTAAATGAGCCAGAGAAATTCTGTTGTGCTGTGGGAAGGATATATACTGGGAGGGAATGCTTTGCTGGCAGTATTTGCAGGGACACAGAGAAGTAGTCAGAGGGAAAGTCCACAGATACAAATTTGTTTCATTTTATACATTCTGTTTCAGGATAGAAATTATTAATTTTCATCATTGCAGGTTTCAACTATAGAGATTCCATTTGATTCATTTTTCTACTATTATTTTTCCATTGTGTGTGTGTGTGTGTGTGTGTGTGTATTTCAGGATTCTTTTTAATTTTCTCAAATTTAAAGAGTTGTTTCATGTTCTGTGTCTGAATAATTTTAACACCTGAATCATTAAAGGCATTTTCCCCCACTGTTTGCTTTTCTTCTGGCTCTTAATCATGATACCTTGTTTACTCTATGTCTATGTTTGTTTGTTTTCTTCATAAACAGTGTTCTGTTTAATTAGTTGGGCTCATTTATGTGAGAATTTTTGGAGGTCTAAGTGGAAGAGAGAGATTCACATTTGACTTTATTTTGCCATTAGCAAGTAAGAAGATTCATCTTTTCAGCTAGAGTTTTTATGACTACTTAGGTGCTGTGATTTCAGACTGCCCCCTGGCTTGTCATTCAGGGGATTTTCCCCACCAAGTAACAGTAGTGTCAAGACAAACATATTTCTTGATACCCATTTTTCATTAGTGTGCTTATAAATAGTGATTCTTTAGAATTGAGCTATAATTCCAAGGATTACACTTTTAACCAGGAATCTCTTTACCAGAGTTTACATTTGGAAGAGGTTTGGGTTGGCAACTTCAAATAAAAAATCTTCAGTAATATAGAATCTCAGTCTCTTCAGGGTTGACAGTCTGCTAAACCTGAAGCTGGCACTTGAATTACATTTTCTAAAATGGTTCCCATTATCATTTTTTGGCTAAATTAATTCCATATGTCAGGCTAGATTAGTGAGAAATTTTAATGTGAAGGGAAATTTGAAGGTATGAATGACTATATAAAAAAGGAGAAAGATAACAAATCAACAGCCTCACTACAAATCTGGAGGTAATAAAAAAGAAGGGCAACCTAAATCAAGTAGAAGGAAGGACATAAAGAGATGAGATGGAAAGAAATGAAATAGAGACTAGAAAAACTATTGAGAGAACAAAAAATTTAAAATTAGATTTTTGGAAAAGATCAAGAAAACTGCAAAGATTTAGTAATATTGGGGAAAAAAAAGAGAAGATGGGGAATTGGGTGAGGTTCAAGTGATTGGGCACCCATCTACCATATGGGAGACCCTGAGTTTGGTTCCTGGGACCTTCTTAACATAAGTGGCAAGGCAGGGGAATAAATAAAATAAAACAAAATAAAACATATCTTTAATAAAATAGAGGGGATGTAAATTACTGAAATACAATATGAAATTGGGGAAATTGCTAAATATCACTGATATTAAAGAATTTTAACTGAATACTATAAGCAATTGTATACCATCAATTTAGATAATCTAGAAGAAATGGACAAATTCATGGAACCACACAGCTACCTAAATTGACTGAGGAGATAAAAAAGATCTCCACATATTTATAACATGTTAACAGATTCAATAAGTAATCAAAAGCCTCCCAACAAAGACAATCCCAGATCCAGAAGGCTTCAAAGGAAAATTTTATCAAACATTCAAAGAAGAATTAATTCCAATACTCCTCAAAGTCTTCCAAATTGAACACTAGTGATCTCTTCATAACTCATGCTATGAGGTTAATGTTATTGTGATACCAAAACTATATAAAGATTTATCAAGGAAAGAAAGCCAAGGACAAATTTCCCTTATGAATTTAGAAGCAAAACCCCTCAACAATGAGCTAGCAAATAAAATCAACCATAATATTATGAGAAGTATACACCATGGCAATGTGGGATTCATCTGAAGAAGGAAGGGTGTTCAACATCAGAAAATAAATCAATGTAATAGACCACATTAACACAGTGAAGGGGAGAATCATATGATAATCTTAACTGAGGGAGAAAATGCATTTGTCAAAATCCAATGCCTTTTTACAAAAAAAAAATCTCAGGGAAAAAAAAAAGAATCGAAGTTAATCTCCAAACATGATAAAAGGCATATATGTAAAACCCAGCTAATCTTCTATTGAATGCTGATATAAAAAGCTTTACACTATGGTATCAAACAAAACAAGGATGCCTGCTTTCCTATTGTTATTCAATATTCTGCTGGAAAATCTTGCTAATTAAACTAGGCAGTAACACTAAATAAAACGCACAAATTAGAAAGGAAGAAATAAAAGTATCTCTATTCAGCAATGCCATGATACTTCATAGAAAAAATACCAAAGCTTCCACAAGAAAACTCATAAACAAATACAGCCAAATGCAAGCAACAAGATTAACATTCAAAAATCCACCAAAGAAGACCATTCTTAACTATGCATGGGAAAAATTCATTCACCATAACACATAAAAGAACAAAATAACTAGGACTAATTTTAGCTAAAGTGATGAAGGACTTGTACACTGAAAACTAGAAAATACTTTTGTAAGAAATTAGAGAAGACATAAATAAATGGTAAGATATCCTGTGTTCATGGATAGGAAGAATTCATATAATTAAGATGTCATTACTAACCCAAAATGATCTATAGCTTCACACATTCTCTATCAAAGTCCCAGGAGACTGTTTAAGCAGAAACGGAAATGGCAATCTTCATTCATATGGAATTATATTTCAACAGGTCTGATACCACCTTAGGGTATTGTATTTATTTATTTCCATGTCTTTTGGCTTGTTTAGACTGGGAGTTGTTTGAGAACAGTTACAAAATCTTACTTTTTCCTTCATCCCCAGAACATAGTTTAATGTTTATCATACAGTATTCTGAATAAACACTTGTTGAATGACTGGGAAAACAGTTAAGTGATTTGAACATACATTTCTAACTATGGAGGAGAAAACAGAAGCAGTGAGACAAGAGGAAATCATGTTTAGACAGGACAACCTCATGAATGAGAGCCAAAACCAGAAGAGACAGATCTGAGACAGAAAATATTTGATTGTATCCAGAATCTCTCTCTGGAATCAGTGATAGGGAAATCATTATGGAAAATCTTGCAATATTAGAATACACACCTAAATACAGGTGACCTGCTGGGGGTAAGGAGTCCACTGGTATAAGAGATGAACACAGAGCTTCAAAGTTGACTCCCAAAGGTCAAAACTGGCACAAGTTTGCATTGTGTTTTTCTTTCTTTTCTCCAGAGAATTAAACATCTCATGGAGAAGAGAGACAAAAGAATACTTCATTGTTGATGCTCATGGGAATGATATCCCTATAGGTATGGAAACTTTAAATGCTTCCCCTAAACTGTCTATATCCACTTTTCTAAACTCTAGTGACAACAAAATGCAATTGTGTCTTCTGGAGACAATGAAATTAGTTCCTTCTCTCTGCCCTTCCTGGGAACAAAGCTCCAACTTCATCCCTCATTCAAGGAAGAATCTGCATTGGTAAAATCCAAGCCTTCTTTGATAATTTCAAGGTGAGTCACAGAATCTTCACAGGTACTGGGGGAAAGTGTTATGGCTTAAGGTAACCCTTTTATTGGTGGTAACTTTAGAGGTATAATAGGGTATATATATATAACAAAAGGAAAGTCATACAAAGTCCTGCTTATTTAAAAAGTCTGAATGGAAGTAGATAGTGGTACAGTGAAATATCTTCCTTCTACAATCTGTCTTCTCTGACATTAGCTCTTAATCATGGGACTTCCATCTCCCAGAAACATTTTCCTTGTTTCACTGCATATTCTTTCTCTATAATTGTTAAAGGAATCTCTTGATTCACTTTCATGAACATATATAATATATATATATATTATATATATATAATTTTTACTGTGAAACTAGTAAACTTACAAAGTTATCATATTTATGGTTATTATATTTATGTTCAAAGTTATTGGAGAGTCAGTGTGGGGTTTATAGAAGTTCATGAAAAGGCTTGCCCAATGGAAAGCTCATGCTGGTTCATTGTGACTATTCCTGTTATCAAATCCCTGAAGAGATGATGAAAGATAGAAATAGCACAGTAGATGAGGGGAAGGTGTGGGGAGTGAATCTGTGTGGAGTTTAATAATAATGTATAAAAAAATTCATTATTAGTTCCAGGCAGAATGCAGGACATTTATATTCATTATTTAAATTATTTATTCCAATTGTTTTATGATATTGGATTCACTATTCTTATTTAATGGATGAAGAATATGAAACTTACAGCTGTGTGATAATCTTGTCCTAGGCATGTAGTAACATCTGGAATGAAGCTCAGTGTTTGTTGTTTCCTAGGCTTTTGAATTTCACTAATAATTTTGCTTCTTAACAAACTTAATTTTTAAAAGAGTGTTAGATTTACATAAAATTTGCAAGGATAGTAGACAGAATTTGCATAACCATGCACTCACTTTCCCCTTTTCTTGACATCACCCATCCATAATACCAGATTATTTTTATTTGTCAAAAATTAGCCCTTTTGTGATGGGGACAGTTTCTCAAACCATCCTTGTTTTTGATGAGCTGAATGCTTTTGAGGAGTACTGGTCAGGAATTTTGTAAAATGTACCTCAATTGGGATATGTCTGATGTTATTCTCATACTAGATTGGTATTATGTGTGTTTGGAGGAAGACATCAGTTATAAAGTGCCATTTTCAACACATCATATCCAGGGTACATCCTATCAGCATGACTTAAAATTGTTGATGTTGACCTTGATCAACAGTGTTTTGAGATTCCACCAGAATAAAGTTCCTCATTTCTCTGCCTTTCTATATATCACCCTTGGAAAGAAGTCATTAGGTGAAGCTCAGGATTGGAAGTTATGCTCCACCTCCTTGAAAGTGCAACATCTGCAATACTATTGGAATACTTCTCTTTGGAACATTTACCCCTTTTTATTTATTTAATAAATATTTTATTAATATCAGGATGCATTCATGACATATATTTAATACTTTGGGTTGGGCTGTAATATTATTTTATTTACTCTGTTCAATTTGCTGAAATTTTTTCCATGGGAGCTCTATCAAGTTGTGCCATGTGTTTCTCTAATATACCCCTTCACTGAGAGTTTCATTTAGCATCTAATTCTTTTCCAGTGCTATAAGATGGTCCAGGCTTTGCTTGGATATTTCATTAACCAGTCCTAGAATCAGTCATTTCTCCAAGCTGCCTTGTATTGGAGAATGGTGTATTAAAATCCAAGGGCTGGGGAAAAATTATGGTCTTTTCTTAATTTGTTTTATTTTTTATATATATATTTTTTTTATTTTTAAAGAAGATTTAGATTACATAAACGTTACTGAAAAAGTATTAGGGATTCTTATATGCCTTACTCCCTCCCCTTACCACACTTTCTCACCTTAACAACATCCTTCATTAAGGTGGTATATTTGTTTCAATTGATGAACCCAGATTGAAGAGTTACTACTAGCCATGGACTAGAGTTTACATTATACTTTATACTTTGTCCTGCTTTTTTTTGTAAGTTATGACAAAATCTACAATGGCCTGATTCTGTCACTGCAATGTCATGAAGGACAAATCCAATGTCCCAAAAAATACCCCCGTATTAAACCTATTCTTCCCTCTCACACCCTTCAGAAACTATAGTTGCCACTGCCTTTACATCAATGATAAGAATTCTTCAATAGTTGGAATAATAAAAAGTCTATAGTGCGGATGACTTCCAGGAAAATGGTGGACTAGTAAGACAAGGGAATCTCTTCTCCTCCAGAAAAATAGCTAGAAGACAGGCTGAAACAGCCCTGAAAAAGATCTTATAGGGTTTAAGACAGCAGGTGAAGGCTGGACACCACCCAGAGGAGAGAGGGACAAAGGAGGGTAATCGTGATGACAGAACCATGATTTGAAACCAGTGGTTGCTGCTGCCGGTACCCTCCCCAACACTAAAGACACTTTAGAATTCTTGGGCCTATGGGCCCAAAGGGGGCTCCAGGGATCTGTCACACCAGGAAAGGGGAGAGAAAGGGTCACAAGCTAAAGCAGATTCAGCTTCTGAACCACAAAATTGGTCTGCTGTGTCCCATGAGCTAGGTGAGATCCCACAGTGTATTGCCCTGGGAACTGGCGAAGGACTGGAGAAATCTGACCCTTGCAATATCCATCTCTTCTAGCCAGAATTAACTGTTGAGGATGTCCCAGGAAAGCGGAGAGAGAGTGACACAGCCTAAGGCTGAAAATCAGCTTTTGACTCACAAATTTGGATTGCTGTGTCCCAAGAACCCTTCCAAGCTGGGTGGGGCTACACCATTGTTTGCCTTGGAGCCTGCAATGAGCTAAAGTTATACAGCCATCCCAATCTTCTCCTCTACTAACAAGACTGATTGTTGAGGACTCAGAGGGGAGTGGAAATTTTTCCTAAGCAGGAAAAAGGAGGAGGCTTACCAGAGAAGACTGGGGAGCTGTCTCAGAAAGTTTGAATTAAAAGGCTCCTAGCCTCCAGATAGGAAGTTCTATCACATTTGTCTGGTCTGTGTTGCAACAAATACACTCTGACATGGCATTGAACTGAGCACTGCCAAAGACAGCCATCTCCAGACAGACCAAGTAAGTGCATTCAATAAAATTAAAATTAAGTAGGAGAGGGAAGTGGGAGTGGCTCAGTTGATAGAGCCCCCATTTACCATATGTGAGGCCCTGGGTTCGCTTCCCAGGGCCTCCTTGTGAGGGAACGCCGGCCCGCGCAGCCTAGTGGGCTGATGCAGCAAGCCCTCACAACAGGAAGTGGGTGTGGCTCAACATATAGAGTCCCCGTTTACCATGTGTGAGACCCCGGGTTCACTTCCTGGGTCATCCTTGTGAGGGCAGGCCGGCCCGCGTGGTGTGAGGGGCTGATGCAGTGGGACCTCACAGCAAGGGGAAGATAAGCAGACACAGATAAGACACACAGCGAATGGACACAGCAAGCACAAGCAGCAAGGGGGGGATAAATAAATAAATCTTTTAAAATAAATAAATAAATAAATAAGTAGGAGAGGATTTTTCTTGCCTCTATAGCCTCCCTGCCCAAGGCCCTAGGAATTGACTCTACAACCAATTACTGGGTCCAGTGCCCAGCTTTAAACAATGAGCAGGAAAATCCTAA
>JAQZBX010097373.1:0-11698 GCA_029593785.1 Cabassous unicinctus
TCGGGCAGACTTCCATCCACCCATCCTCCCTGCCCTCCTCATGTCTTCATGAAATATCACCTTCTCTTTGTGGGCCCCTCTGTCCCTCACCTCCTGTCCCCTGTCCCCTGTCCCCTTGCTCTTACCAGCATCTTCTACAATCTATGTCTTAATTATTTTGCTTATTGTCTTCCTCTCACAAACATAGAAGCACCAGGATAGAGGGGAGTTTATCTGTTTGGTTCACTACTGTTTTACCAGCAACTGATGTGGAGCAGGTGCTTAATCAATGTTTCTTTGACACCTCTCTCTGGGACAAGCTCTCCTGGACTGATTAGCATGTCTGCAATAGCCTACCCTCCTTCTGCTAGCTGGATCTCTCAGCTCATCCACGGTCTTCACTGCCACGTCTTTGGGGCTGGTGCGTGGCTCAACCTGCCACGACGTCAACGTTAGCCCTGGCTCAGAAGGCCACGCTGACGAATCTGATCAGTCATGGATACAGTAGGCACATGACTGTGGAAAGGGAATGGCACGTGCAGGGTGAAAAGCTGTTCTTGTCAGGGCCTATGGGCAGGTGAGGTTTTCTAGAAGGATTTCAGTCAAGGTAAAAATGAACCTGGTCTAATCATTATACCCATCTGACAAATTTCCATCCCCCTCCTGATGACTGGCCTTGGGAAATGAGTTTGCCTTTTATTATCCTTGTTTTCCACTGATACCGTATCTTTCATAACATGTTGCCTACCCCTGCCAGAAAAATTTCCTGGGCAGAGTCCCTCTTCTCCCCTCTTCTAGGCCAGGCACCAATTTCAGGTTCCTTAATTAGCTTCTGAGTAAGAACTAACATAATTTACAGCTTGGCACTCTGTGAATTTTATATATACAGAAGTGTGTTAAGCTATACAACCTTCTAAAGAAACAGGCACCCAGATTCTACCCATTTTACATAGGAGGAGACTGATGCTCAGAAAGATTAAGCAGCATGCCCTAGGTCCTGCACACACATCTGAACAGGAGCAGAGTTGGCATCTGGCCCCGTCTCTGGGAACTGCAAAGCCGCATTCCTGAGCACTGACTGGAAGCCAGTAGATGTGCCCTCAGAGGAGATGTCCACACTGTGGCCCTGGAATATTCCAGGCAGAGGCCCGGCCCCATCCAGTTCTGTTGCTGTGCTACTGTGTGTTCAGGAGCAGCCCCCCGGATGTGTGGGGCAGGTGACACTGTCCCCTGGGCACCTTCGTACATCCTTGCCGGCAACTCTGCCCACACTGTAGTCTTCCCCCCGACTTCCACTTCTGTGGGCACCTCCCATATGACCCTTCAAACAAATCCTGCAAAGAGATTTAGGTTAAGCTTAAGCTGCATTTCAGGCTCTGGAAGAACGAGTCACCTTCAAGACTGAAATGAATGATTCTCTAATGATGGTATTTAACAGACAGGGATAGAGAGCTATGAATGTGAGCAAGACCTGGAAATGTGTCGAAGTGGAGAGCCCCAGGCTTTGGGGTCAGCAGACCTAAGATTCAGCCCCAGCTCCTCCTGAGCTGTGTGCCTTTGGGCAAGTCACTTCACTGTCTTCAAGTCTGAATAAGCTGGGACCATGATACATAACTTGCGGGGTTTTGTTAGGATTTGATTGCATGTGTGTGTACTCAGAGCTTGCCACATGGTAGATATTCTATAAACAGCAGTTATAGTGATTATGCTTAAGAAGCCTTTATTTCACCTCCCAAATCAGGTGCAGAAAGGAAAGGCTTTCCTTTCCACTCTGTGTTCAGAGAGTTTACAGCTGTGCTGTCCAATACAGTGACCACACTGTGCCATTGAGCACTTCGAAATGCCACTAGTCCAAATTGGGATGGGCTGGATTTTATAAACTTGATAGGGAAATTAAGAATGTAAAATATCTTGATAGTTTTTCTATCGATAACATGTTGAAATGTTATTTTAGACAGACTAAGTTAAATAAAATATGTTATGAAATAAAGTTTACCCATTTACTTTTTACTTTTATAAATGTAGCTTATAGAAAAGTGACACCGTGGCTGGCATCCTGTTTCTCCAGCTCTTCGCTGCTTTCCCCAGGCCCACGGTGGAGCCTCCATGCCCTGAAAGAAGCTCTAAAAGACCCAGTGGGCTGGGAGCCACTCACAGCTTCAAACTGAGTTTTTGTTGTCAGAGGTCATTGTTGACCAATTAATGAAATAACTTATCAAACAACAAGAAAAAAATCCTTGCTCCTTTGGCCATGTACATCTAAAGATGTCCAGCTTTTATTTGTTCTCTTTAACTTAGGATCTTGATGAGAATAGATGAGATCAGCCCCTCAAAGTACTTTTCCAATGAAACTCCTTGTAGAAACGCGAGAGGCCTCATCGGGCCCCTTGTTGGGGAGTGGACGAGTTTGCTGAACGTGTGCCCAGGAAGCCTAGCTTTGAACCCGGAGTCCACCATTTAACCAGCTGTGCAACTGCCATCTGGTCACCTTGTGTATATGAGCTTTAGATCCATTGCTATAAAATGGCACTGCTTCTAGGTTATGTGAGGCTCAAATAAAATATATATATGGAAAGTGTTTTTAACCTGCAGAGTGTTCTGTAACTATACCGGGAGAGAGGGAATTACAGTGCACTGACAGTTTCCTCTATGTCCCAGCCTCTGTGGTGGTACCGTGGGAACATGAGCTGAGGCTCAGAGACGGGAAATGCCTCAGCTGGAATCCAACCCTGCTCTTGAGAGAAATGGCTGGGCCTGAATTATAATTTGTGTTGAGTCCTACTTTGTGACTCATTGTCCTCTAAAGATATCTACCTCCTTCTGTAACCTGGAGATTCCTGGTCTGTACAACAATCAAATCCAGTCAATAATCCTTGCCGATTTTGCCTTGTACCTAGCTTACAGGTCCAAATAGAACTGTTTGCCTTCTTGTCTTTGAGTGACCGAGTGAATTGTTCTGTTGCTCTGTCTCAGAGGATACGATGGCTCGAAGGAATCCTTTTATTCCTCTTGATGTTAAAATGCATTTGTCTTCTTGACCTTCAAAAAACCATGGCTTCTTGCTCTTTGACGATGCACCGTTCAATGTCCAGCATCATTGCACTGGGGGTAAGAATTCTCCTCTTTTTCCAGTTATTCTCCCCAAAAAAGCAATACAATAAGTGTACTCTCTTTAGTCAGCCCTTTCTCAAGGGGAAAACAAGCTTCCCTCAAGGTGAAGCAGCCATCTAGAATGCCAGCCTCCCAACCTGTTACAGTGTGGTTTTAGATAACTGATGTCAGTATTGATAGACTAAATTGTGGTCGTAACAACAATAGCCACAATTTACCAAACACTTGCTCTATTATACTTCCCCATGGCTTGTCATTATTGCTATTAATGTAATTAGTCATTTTCATCTACTGAGCTGCTTCTAAGTGCTAGGAATCGTCCATGGAGCCTCTCATATATTACTCAATCATCACAAGCAGCCTGTTGTTCTTTCATAACACAACTGTTAGGTAGCAGATGCTCCCCTGTGGGCATGGATCCTAGCAGCACCTGCCTCCGAAGCCCACATCCTTTCTCTGCCTCCAAGAGCCTGATGCTGAAGGCTGGTCTGATGACCAAAACGTAGGAGGGCTAGAGTCCCCTTGAGGCCCTGACAAAATCCCCTGCGGTATGACTAATTCTGACCTGGTCCCAGCATGGGGAAGGCCTGGGTTAGGAGAGGGTCTGGCTGTCAGAGTCCAGAGCTCCCTCAGGGCAGAAGGCACAGAGCCCAGCTCCTCTGCTCCAAGAAACGTGTTCCCCAAACCCTGTTCCCCTTAGCCTTGGTGGAGCAGGCTCAGCAAGCCTGGGCAGAAAGAGCAGGCTTTGGAGCCAGAGAGACTTGAACTATACCATGTCTCTACCCCCACCAGCCCACCAGCTAATTTCCAACTGTTCAGAAACCATGAATGCATATGGAGAGGGAAACAAAACAGTTTGATTTGTTGAGATCATGGACTCATGGATTGTGCTTGCTTTCTTGACATTTCTGCTAATGTTGTCACAACTCCTCTTGTACAATAAGTAACACTAAAATGAGTTCCAGGGTATCAGTAGGGAAATGTTCGGGTGCAGCAAATGGAAATGGGAGGCCAGCTGGCCCTGTACGGGAGCAGGTCATGTGGCTGTGCAGCACCTGCTCAGCTCAGGAAGGCATTCTCGTGTCCCTCCGCAGGCACGTATGGACCTGGGACCACTGCCAACAGTGTGTCATCCAGGTGGAGAAGATAGGTGTTGGCACCAGTACTTGTTGAGTGAATTGCGTGAGCAAAATACATAGGGCCTGTAGCATAGCCCCTCAGATCCCAGGGCCCGTCCTCAGTCTGTTACAACCACCAGGATGAAGAAACTCATCTGAACTAAATTTAACTCGAAATTGGCCTCCCTGCCATTTATTAAGTGGTTTATTTTATCAAGCCCTTGACAGGGGCTAGGGACAGAAAGCAGATGGGAAAGCCTCCCTGGCATCCATCATGGTCTCCTGGGAGGGTGGGGGAAACAGAGCAGAGCAAGCACAGAATCCTGAGGGGAGTCAGCAGGCAGCGGCAGCTGATTGTAAAAGACAGAAGGAAGACTTTCCAGAGGAGGGGGACAGGACAGCACCCATGGAACTGGGCGGGGGCAGCAGTTCAATACGGGGGCGGTAGATGAGCTTGGAGAGCTGACCAGGGTACTCCCAGGACACGAGGCCAGGGGAGGGCAGTGGGAAGACCTGGCAGGGGCTTCAGCCAGACTCAGCTGGCCTTGGGGGACAAATTCCCAATCCTCAGGGCTGATGTGATCAACAGTCCCAAAACCGAGGCTCAGAGCATTGCATTGTTGTGAGGCGTTTAGTGTGTGCCCCATGAAGCCTGCTGCCAGGAAGGTGAGCAGAGCCGGCTCTCTCTGCCCCCTGCAGCTTGCTGGCCTCCTGGCACTGGCCGCCCTCTCCCAGCTGCACAGCCTTCTGCTCTTCGGCCAGCCTCCACCCTCCAGCACCTTTGTGGATTCTGTCCTGAGGCTGCTGCCACCTCTTCTGGGAAGGAGCCAACAAGAAGCATTCTTGGGCCCTTACGAGTCTAACCAGCGTGCCATGGCTTGTTACTATGGAGCGTTTTGTGCAGCAGCAGCCTTTTTGTGGTTTGGAATGGTAAGTGCCTGTGCCCCAGAGTTTGAAGTGAAGGTTTTAAAGTTTCACTTAATGTTCAGGTGAAATTCTCTTTGGTTCATTCTGTGTATTTCCACTCTGCTCGGGCCAAATATTATGATAATGAATCCTTGAAGCCCTTTCTCCCTGCCCTGGGAAGTGCTGAATGGTTCGACTCTCCCTTAGTCTGGAATAGCCCAGTAGACCACCCATCACTGCAGAAAGGCTGCCTCCTCCAGGAAGCCATCCTGACCTCCCTCACCCTGCTCAGAACCCATCAATTCTTTCTCCAAACTTTAGTTCATACAACCCCATGCTGCTGCCGGGGCATCTTGTGCCTTGCTGTTTCAATCTTTCTGTCTTAAAAATGTATAGCTCCCATCAACAGGTTTGGGGAGCTAGAATTCAGATACTGGATCTGTTCTGACACTCACAGGCCATTGGCTGGTGCCTGAATCTCTCTTTATCATACTGAAGGTTTTGTGAAATGAGGTATCTTCCTATTCAGTGTGGACCCCCTGCCTTCCCTCCAGTACTGTGAGGACTATGTGGTACAACGCTTGTGGTTGTTAGGGGCTCCTCAAGCTCCAGCCATTTTCACCTCCTCCTTAGTGGCCTTGGCTGCTGACTTCTGCTCTGGGGCTCAGGCTCTGCACCTGTAAAATGGGGAAGGTGGATTGAGCAACGGATCAGGAGGTCCCTGCAGGTCAGAGTTTCCAGTCCTGGCTTCCAGGAGAGAGGGGATGAAGAGTGCTTACAGGGTGCGATCAGTTGGAGCTACAGATACTTTCTAAATTGTAAATGTAGGCAACTGTTCTCTTTCCTGGTAGTTAGCGGAGCTTCTGTCTGCTCAACCAGAAGCAGCTGAATGTGTAAGATGATTTACATGTAGCCTTCCCAACCAAACCCGCCCCAGGCAGGGCCACGCACCGCCAGGACAATCACTCTGATTCCCAGGTGGCCTCCTTCTCCAGGAAGCTTCCCTCCCTTCCTCACCCTGCACTGCCTTACATCTCTTCTTGCTAGTAACTTTACTTGGCCCAGTCATAGCCCTGTTGCAGGGACGCCTCTTGCTTTGCTATCTAAATCTTGCTTTCTTAAAAACGTTTCACTCCAATCAGCACACCTTAATTGGACAGGTACTCTGGGCTGGGGGCTGAGTTAGGAGTGCAGCTTTCTGTTTCCCACCCTCCGGTCCATTTACCACTTGCAAGTCTGGTCATGTCACCCCCAATTTAAAATCTTTCTATTTCGGAAGAGATCCCCCATGCCTTGCCTTGCCACAGTACGTAGAGGTGCTAGGTTCAGCAAATAAAAATACAGTAACTTTAAATTCCAGGTAAATAACAAATATTTTAGCATAAGTATGTCCCCTGCAGTAGTTCAGACATATTTATGCTGAAAAATTATTCATTGTTTATTTGTAACTAAGTGTCCTGGTGTAGTACTCAGGGTTCTCTAGGGAAACAGAATCGACAGGCGATACCTGTAAGTAGTATGAGATTTTCTCAGGTAAATCTCACGTGACTGTGGGGATGCACAAGTCAAATTCCACAGGCAGGCTGCAAACCAGGGGCTCTGATGAAGGTCCTTGATGAGTTTCCAGGAGACGCTGTTGTCTGAAGTTGAGCTGGAAAACTTCTGAATGCTGAAATCACTTCCCCTTTTAAGGCCTTCAACTGATTGGCTCAAACTTCACTCATTGCTGATGGCAGTCTCCTAGGTTGATTGTAGATGTAATCAGCCATCTACGCAATCAACTCACTGATGATTAAAGTCCATAAATGTCCTTGTATTACAATTAGCCCGGTGCTTTCTTGACCAAACTGAGCACAAATACCTGGCTGAGTTGACACATTAGCCTAACCATCACAGTCCACCCCTTGTCAACTCGGCAGCCATACAC
This sequence comes from Cabassous unicinctus, assembly GCA_029593785.1. Classification (NCBI taxonomy): domain Eukaryota; kingdom Metazoa; phylum Chordata; class Mammalia; order Cingulata; family Chlamyphoridae; genus Cabassous; species Cabassous unicinctus. Next base: position 7,042 of record JAQZBX010097373.1, read on the forward strand.
ATCACCTTAAACCATGCTTAGTCTGTAAACAGACACAATAACAGACCTATATATCACAGCTGGTAAAGCAGTAGAGGCCTCCCATCTACATGCAGCTGAGGACAGTTTATAGACCAGTTTCCTCTCTGGTACCTGGGCATCCCTGTTTAGGTCTGACACACGAGGGCCCACAAGACCTGCCATGCATGTGCATCCCTTCCTGCTTCCTGGGTACTGTCATGTGCTGTCACGTGCACCTCTCTCCTAGCCCATCTCTGCTATGTCAGTTAAGACATTGTGTTAATAATCCTAATCCTCAGCTGATAGATAGTGAAAATACCCTTTATGATAAGATGAATCTCTGTCACAGAGGTCATCTTACTGCACTCTAGCTCAATTCATGAAAGGTATTTCCTGTTTCTTTTACTAAACAATTGTCTTCTTATCAAAAGGTAATAAAATAGCATCACCAGATAGAATCTCCATTTCAGAGTTTCTTAACATAGCAATTTTTTCCACTAACCCTAAATTGGTCTTTACTTTTCTCTTTTCTCCAGCTAAAAGGTTCCCTCTTGACTTTTGCCAGAAGAAGAAAATCTTTTCAAAGTAAAGACCTTGTGAGACTTAAAGATCTTACTGCTTACACCTGGGGGAAAACCCTTACCTTTTTAGGAGTGGAAAGGCCGATGCTGGAAGAGACTAAGATGGCTGAGAATCACGTAAGCCACGCCATTCTCGCCTCAGTGAACGTATAGCACATTCACGATGACTTGATTGCAGAATTCTGCTTTCAGTTATTAAAGCATAATTGTGATTCTGTGCCAAACATCATTGCAAAGCCGTAAAATTAGTTCTCAACTGTAGAGGAACTCATAAAATTGTCCTTTGAAATCATAAGGCACTTTACAGTTTACTAAGCATATTCTCCTCCTTCAACTCATTGCATCCTTACAATGACCCTGTAAGGTTGGAAAGATAGTTTATAATTCTCCTCCTCACACACACACACACACACCCTGCTCTGTCCCCTTTAGAGTTAGTCATTTGCTCTTGGTACCTGCTACCAGAATAAGACATTTACCCAAAATATGGAGCCTTAGGCACAGTATATGAGCTTAGTTACCCCAGACCTGCATGCAAACAAATCAAAGCAGGTATTTGCACACAAGTACCCAACTATTTCCCATTGCTGATATTTAGGCATTGCCCAGTGCAATTCTAAAACCAGTCATGTATCATTATGATATCCTACATTGTTACAGGGATTTGGTGTTTATCACATACTTTCCCATATGTTATTGCATTTGAATCCACTCAGTAGTCCTTTATGTAGGTTTTATTCCTCATAATATTTATATACATATCTGTATATTATAAATGAGATGTGAAGAGACAGGCCCAGGACCCAAATCTGACTCCAGGATCCAATATGTGTTTTAACATAGCACAATATCATCTAAAATCGGTACCACTAACTGCTTCAGACAGCAAGGAAAGAAGGAAAACTAGGTTTGTGAATGCACTTATCTAATTTTCTTCCCTTCAGAATTATTACTTGGAAGAATGTTCAAATCTGCTCGATGAGCTGCTGTTGAAGATTAATGGTTTGTCTGACAGCCTGCAGCTCCCTCTTCTAGAGCAACCGCCCGTTAGTACCATGGAAGCAAGGACAGAAGACAGTCCCTCAGTGAGTATTCCTGATTACCGAGCCACGGGGGTAAGCATGCAAAATTATTTACGTTTTATAAGAGGCTTGAAATTGTCCTTCCAAAATCGTGAGGCCTATTTGCTAAATATCTTCTAAAGGTAATACTGGTGATGAGATGTGTTCTGCCAGAACAGAAAAACCATTTAATCATGAAGAATAAACTCTATGACTTTCTGATTTAACTTGGTGGTATAAATATGTATCTGCATCCTTATTTCTGATTAGAACTAAGTTCAACAGAAACCGAGAAACAGAAACGGAAATGCCACCCTCCCTGAAATTAAGAAATATTTATGACTCAGAACCATAACCAATAATCCCAAGAATGGCTGCCAAGTACAATGAAAATTACATCAAAGGGAGAAAGGATGCCACCCCTTGCAGCAGAGCACAGATTTCGCCAAGTTAGCTCACATTCCCAGAGGGGCCAGTCGAAGAGTTCGGTTTAGGACAAAAGGAACAGAGCAAAGAAAGTCTATTGCAGTCTCCCTGAATCCTAACTACCACCACTGAGTTTTAGGGAACATAGGATTGACGGAAAGAACATGCCAGAAAAAAAAACAAAAAAAACCACCTTTGTGAGAAGCAGTTTTTTGGTATGGCAGCCTAGAGGAGGAAATGTTGTTGGCTTGTGGACCTAGAGCCGCTCCACTTGCCCGTAAAGAAATTAGCACCAGTCCACACACTGTGTGATAGGTACCCAGTGAAAAACAATGAGATCCGTGCTCCAGCGATAAGCACATTCTAGTGGTGACCCCCCCGAGACTCAAGGACATGCTCTGCTGGCCGAAAGCTGTTAAATTCAGAGGCCAGAGAAGCAGTGAGAGTGTCTCCAGAACACAGGTGAGAATTTGGGGGTGCCTGCTACTCAAGCTCACTCCCCCAGCCCCTTTCTGACCCTAATTAACAACTGCCCGGGAAAGACCTATCCTCACGCAGAGATGAGTAGTAATAATAAAAGCAAATCGTTATAGGATTTGTGCAAACATGCTGCAGGAAAAAAATAGAAGCTAAAAATGACCAAAAGAGAAAGGGATGGTGATCACACCTTTAAAAACAATTGCTATCGGCAGGCAGGAATTGTAACGGGGATGTTCTCCACACAGTAAAATAAAGTAATGAAAAGTCTCCTTCTTTGAAAACAGAGCAAAGAAGAAAGGGTTCAAAGATGAAATAAAAAGACACAAAATAAATTGGTAGAGTTGAGGGGAAAAATGGGGGGTGGGGGAAGCCATCAATGAAGGTCATGCTAGAAGTTCACAGCAAAGTAAGTGCTGTGAAGCTGGCATGGAGACCTGTTTAAGAAACCCAAGCAAAGTGAGATGAAAATGAACAAAATTACAGTGGATTTTAGGAAAATTAATACATGTGAGAATCAAAGAAAAATATGCATAAGCCAAAGAAAAAGTATATATAGTTAGTTTCACCCACCCCCCAAAAGCCCAGAAATTTGAATGAAAAATATTTAAAGGTATAATTCAAGAAAACTTTCCTGAAATAAAGATACAGCTCTCTATATTTAAAGGAGATCTATGTCCTAGAGGAAAAAAATGGATTCAAACCCACAGGTCAGAATCTCACCTCCTTTCTGGCCTCCATTGTTTCAGATGAAAAGTCAGCTAGTAATCTTTTTAAAATAAAATTCCATTGACGTTTATCACTCATACATGCACATACATAAACAATAAGTATATAGTAAAAGTTGTGAACTTACAAACATGCGTATCGTCACACAGGGCTTCCATACTTCACCCCACTACCAACACCTTGCATTGTTGTGAAACATTTGTTACAAATTGTGAAAGAGCATCATCAAAATATTACTACTAACTATAGCCAATATCTTACATTTGGTGTATTTTTACGCCAGCCCACCCACTAATTGACATCCTATATTAGTGTTATATATTTGCTATAATTCTTGAAAGAACATTCTCGTATTTGTTCTGTTAACCACGGCCCATGAGTCATTTTTCTCCTGCCACTTCAGTCTTTTTGCTTTGGCTTTGACGTTTAACAATTTTGCTATGACATTCCTTACTGTGTTCCAGTTAAAGTCAGTCCACTCGGGTGGAGCTTTGGCGCATTCTCTTCTTAGAGCCGCCCTCTACCTCCAGGCAAATTCTCTGTCCCACTCTTCCAGAGCTGGGGGCAAAGACCTTGCCTGCTTTTATCAGAGTGACACCCTTGCTTCACAAGTAGAGAGCCTGGCTGGTCCAGCAGCCTCTGGTCTTCTCAATTTGTCTTTCCTGGTGTCAAACCTGCACTTTACGAACAATAGGTAGCAAAGGATATTGGGCCTTGTATACATTTCACACCCTAGCTGTGGGGCTGGGTGGAAGAAGGGAGCCCCAGCCTTCCGGCCACACTCACCAGGAATTTAGCCTCTGCAGCACAGAGCTGTGGGAGAATGATAAGTGCTGGCAGCTTGTCCCTGCTGGAGAGAAACTGACTTCTGGAAGGAAGTGGAGCCCCATCTTCTTGGCTGTACCCACTTAGAGTGGAGCTTCCGTAATGATGATAAGTGCCACAGACTCTTGCTGTTCTTAATGAAATTTAGATTTTCTTAAATGTTTCTTCCTTTGCCATGACCCATAGGGCAATTTAAAGACTTTAAAGTGCCTGTTTGCTTATAATTTTCACCAATTATGGTTGTTGCGCTGGGGAGAGAGTCCACGGAGCTCATCCTGCTGCCATGTCGGAAGCAGCCTTTTACAGCTCTGTGCCAACAGCCATAGGCACCAGGGCAATGCTGCTCATTTCCCTTCACAGCCATTTATTTCTATATTGCTATTTTAAAATTTGAGGTAAACTGTTCTTTGAAGTATCCACAAAAAGTTTAAAAATTAAAAGCATATTATAAGTGTATGTTAAACAGTATAATCCCAATTTCTTGAAAAAAAAAATAGAAAGATATATTGTAGAGAAAAGAGATAGGGTAACATTTATTACCTTTGTAATCTGAAAAAA
>JAQZBX010097374.1:0-11698 GCA_029593785.1 Cabassous unicinctus
TGTGCTTCAAGGGACTTTACCATGAAAATGAAATGACAACCTACACATTAGGAGAAAATATTTGGAAACTGCATATTCCATAAACTTCCAATATACAGAATATATAAATAACTCTTTCAACTTAATAAAACAAACAACCTAATTTTAAAAATGGACAAAAAATTTGAACAAACATCTCTCCAGAGAAGATACACAAGTAGCCAGAAAGCACCTGGAAAGATGCTCAGCATCATTAGCGATCAAGGAAATGTAAATCAAAACTTTAATGAGATATCATTTCACACTCATTAGAATGGCTGCTATTTTTTTTTAAAGGAAGATAGCAAGTGTTTGAGAAGATGTGAAGAAATAGGAACACTCATTTATTGTTGGTGGCAATGTAAAATGGTACAGCTGCTGTGGAAGACAGTTTGGCAGCTCTACAGAAAGTTAAGTATTGAACTACCAAATAACCCAGGAATCCCAATACTTGGTGTATACCCCAAAAATTGAAAGCAGGTCTTGAACAGATATTTTCACACTTATGCTCATAGCGGCATTATTCACAATTGCCAAAATATGGAAGCAACCCAAGTGTCCATCAGCCAATGAATGGATAATTAAAATGTGGAATATACACACAATGGAATATTTTTCAGCCATAAAAAGAAATGCTTTCTTGATACACGTGACATGGATGAACCTTGAAGACATCACATTGAGTGAAATAAGCTAGACACAGAGACAAATATTGTATGATCTCACTGATTTGAAACAATTAGAATAAGCAAAGTTGTAGAGTCATAATTTAGAATATAGATTACTAGGGGGCAGGGTGGGGATAGGGAATAGGAAGTTAAGGCTCAAAATGTACAGGGTACCTATTTTGAATGATGGAAATGTTTTGATAATGGATGGTGGTGATGGTAGTACAACATTGCAAATGCAATTAACTGCACAGAAATATATATCTGAATATGATTAAAAGGGGAAATGTTAGATTGTATATATTGTGACAGAACAAAATTTTTTAAAAATCCATGGACCTACACTACACAAACAGTGAACCCTAAGTTAAACCAATAAATTTAGTTAATAATACAATTATTAAGATGTGCTATCATCAATAGTAACAAATGTATCACAAAATACACAAGGTGTTGTTGTGGGGTTGTATATAGGAACCTGTATTTTATGCAAGATTGTTGTGTAAACCCACAACTACTCTAAAAAAGGAGAAAATAGAAAAAACAAACCACAAGTCAACCCACCCAGGAGAAAAAAATGTCCCTTGATTCCTATTAGCCCCATGAAGCCTTAAAGGGCATTTTGGAAGGGGACTAATGTTGGGGAGTGGACTCCAGTCAAGAGGCTTAAGAAATGAGGCCTTTAATCCTTTAACCCATTAATGAACCAAAGACACAAAGACCTACATAACTTACCCTTCTACATCTTGATGATGAGCAAAAATGATTGTAAAGAAACTCTGGATCTTATCACACATATTACTTCCCCAGCTATTCCCACTCCAGTAAAATTATAAGGAAGGGACTTTTTCCACCCTTGGTAACAACTTTCTGATATAAGCTGTAAGTTGAAGGACAATATCTCTTTCTAGCCTGAGATAGAGTTGTTCCCAAGACAGGAAAAACTGCATTGCACAACCCCTACAAAGCAAATCAACTAAAGGGCAACTGTTAGAATGATAAAATATGTCTTCCTTATAAGAAAGGAGGATGAATACATGGAACAAAGGGCACTATTAGGGCAGTGAAACTCTTCTGTGCAATACCATAATTGTGGATACATGATATTACGTATTTGTCAAAACCTATAGAACTTTATATAAAGAGCGTGAACCTTAATGTAAACTATGTATTAATAACATATCAATATTAGTTCATCAATTGTAAGAAATGTATCAAACTACTGCAAAATTTTAATAGTAGGGGCAGCTATGTGTGTAAGCGGGGGTATATAGGAATTCTCTGGACTTTCTGTGCTTTTTTTCTGTAACCTTAACTCTGCTCTAAAAGCAAAGTGGATTTTAAAAAATTAAAAGGACTCAGTAATATTCCTTGACATATTCAGTGCTTCCAATGCATTTCTAAAAATAATACATTGATATATAATTTAAATTTATTGCAAAGGAAGTAAAACTGCATTAGGCTTTGATAGATAGAGTTCAACCAATTTCAGGCTGGGTCAACCCATGTGAGCTCAACAGGTTTCTAAATGATTAAGAAAGGGAAAGGGGGACAATAAAGGATGAAATATATTGGTTGGGGGGACACATTAGGGCAGCTATGCTCAGTCTTAAGACCAAGTTCTTCTGGTATCAGAAGGAGAAATGTGAGGGAATTGTGCTAAGGGATGGCCCATCTTGGGCAGTTAGGCCTACCTGTTTGGGGCAAGACAATGAAGAGGGTCTCCATACCAGCATGGACATGGTCAGTCACATGGCAATGCATCAGCCATGTCCCAGGGTTGCCGACCACCATCTCCAAAACCTCAAAGGTCCCTGGGAACAGATCCACCACATCTGCCCGGTAACTCTCTCCATTCTGCAAGAGATATTGGGGGTATAGAGATTATCTCAGAACTCTTAGGAACTAAAAGACTGGAATGTCCACCTCAGGGCCATGGAATTCCAAGATTCCTAGACCAGAGAGCAGCTTGAAAAGTTCACCTTATCCATCTCCTTTATGAAGATAGCCACACAAATTGAATCAACAGAGGAGAAACTGGCCATCTACCTTTTCTTAAATTTTCTCACAGTAAGATTTCTTTTAGGGAACTCAGAATTCATATCTCCATACTTTTCAATAGGCTGAAATCTGGAGAAGTTGGCTTAAGCTTTGACCCTTCTGAAGGAGCCACATATATCCTTTAGAAAAGGGCTCAACTTAGTTTCTCCTTTTTGCCAGCACCTTTATCAGCACTTCTAAATCTCTAAGTATAAATGCCTCCAACTCTGTTCCCTTTCCCTGAGGTTAAATCTTCATCAAAGTCTATATTTTTGTCCATTTTTTGTCCATGTAGCTCTTGAAACTGAAGTTTTTCATATAAGGGAGTAAAGATTTTCAGAGATTCTGAGATGTCACTTTGAAATCCCTTGCTCTAATATCACTGCTCACTGAGTCTCAAATCTTGATTGAGACCCAAATTCATTGACTCCTTCAGTTTCTTGACCCCACAAATGGAAAAGTCATTTTCTTCCATGTCAGAGAGGAATGCTAAGGCATAGAGGGAAGTTACAACCTTGGGAATATACACAGACAGACTAGAATTCCCCGCTCAGTTCTTCACTAAATCTCTCTGCTCTTTGAACTGCTTATCACCCTGTTTCTTGCTACTCCCTTATTCCTCCATGGCTGTCAAAAATCTTTTTTAATCACCCCTGAGGGATTCAGCCCTCTTTCTAGCTCACCCGATAGAGGAAGCTCTCTGCATGGAAGTGGACAGTGTGTAGGTCAATATCCTGGCCCATGGCCACCATGTACCAGGCCACTCGTTCTCCTTGGTACATGGTAAGACCATTGAGATTGGCATAGAGCTTCCCATTGATAGCTGTAAAAGAAGAAAAATTATCTTATATCTCTCCTTTTGATTCCCCATTGCCACTGCCCTAGTTCTAGTCCCTATCACGTGTCATGACAGAAATAGCCTCCTAACTGGTCTCATCCCTACCCAATCTGCACTTCTTCAATCTATTTTCCACACTGTTGTTATCAGTGTCATCTTTCTAAATAATTAGGCAGACTATGTCACTCTGCTGCTTAAAATACTTTAATAGTTCCCTAGCTCCCTCCTGTTTCAAAGATCAAGTCCATGGCTCCTTAGTTTAGCCAACAAGATCCTTCAACATATAGCCATAAGTCACCTTCCCAGACTCATCTCCCACTACACAACATAATTATTCCAATCAGGGTAATATCATTTCCTGTACAGGCCATGCATGTTATTTGTTCCCTTACCAATGTTTCTGAGCTTCCCTCCCAGAAATCTTGCCTCCTTTTAACCATCTTTTCATAGCCCAGTCAAACTTTCATCTCTTCCAAGAAGACTTACTCACCAAAAACTACATTCTACTTTTAGCTATCTTTGAATGTGTAGAAGCTCCCATCCCCAACTATACTGTAGGTCCCTTTAAGTAAATGAATGTATATACTATAATACTGTAGTTTTCTTATATTGTTAAGAACAGCCATCAGAGACCTGGGCTTACAATAAATGTTCAAAAAAGACTTGTCATATTCTGGAACTCATAATGATATTAATGCATGGCTTTCATCACCTTCTCCTTCTCAGGCCACATCCTATGCTCCAAAACTTCTCATCACCATGTTCTTCACACTGCCAGGACTTTGCACAGGATACTTTCCCCCCACTCCACATGTTCTCATAGAGGGGAGGTAATTTCCACTAACTTCCCAGATGGGAAATAATGGAAGGAACATCCCTATCAATTTGTGAATTTGCAAAAAATAAGAAAACATGCTCAAATCCGCACCTTCTGCATTTTTTCTCTCCAGGACAAGCCTGACAATAGAGAATGGTTCAAATTGATTTATTCTTCCATTGTGGGAAAGATTCTATCCATGCAAAGGGGTAGGCATATTGTCCAGATATGTCAATAACAGGATTGAACAATCTATCTATTGCAGGAGAAATATCAGCTAGTCCTTCAAGTTGAAGAAATAAAACCAGTTTTCCAATTAGCATTCTCAGTAATAAAGCTAACGTTTAATCTCAAGCACTTCTGTCTCTATCTCTTCCTCAGTTTTTTCTGGAGAAAGAAAGATGGGATATTATTTATTTGTTCCCCTCAGTCTCCAATATTATTTATCTTTTTATTTCCAGTGTCATCACTCAGAAAGTATTCATAAAACATCTGCTATATGGATAGGAAGGTGGCTTGATACCTGAGGAGACTAGATGGATGAATACATGAACAAATGGAATGAAATGGGCATTAGCCATGAGTACCCATGACGTGGGTACTTTTTGTCCTGATCAATTCATTTCTCTGATTTGGCAGTAGCTAAAACGTTCACTTTGTGAAGTTTGTCAGTCAGTCGGCCATATTTTCATTAAGATACTACTTTTGGATTCCATTAGAGTGACTATCAAAGCTGATCTTTATGCTAAAATCAAAGAAATCTTGGGTTAGAAGGGATGGTGAGAGGTCCATCTGCACATTACACTACACTTGAGCTCTCCCTCATATTTGAGACTTTGTCTTATTTTTGAGAACCTACAGATCTCCAGAACAAAGGAAGGATTGTATGTACAATTTCCCTCCAAAATTCATTCAAGCATCAAAAAGTTCTTTGTATGTAAAATAAACCCAGTATGCTAGTTTGAATCTCTATTCTCCAATAATTTCATCTGTAAATTGAATCTTTGTTTCAAAAACAGACTGAAATTCAAGCTGTCTTTCATCTGGCTATATTATTCTCAATATTCTATTGAGAAAAGAGATCCTGGATCTAGAGCAGTGAAGAAATAAGATGATAACGAGAGAGTAATGTCCATCTTGCCTTCTCTATTATGTTAAAATTTGCTGGTGCCACCACTGCAACTTTACAGATTCATCTTACTGCTTTTTGGCACCTCATCCAGTGTGGACCAAATATCTGCTCTATGTATTTAAATGTGCAATAATAGAAGACACTTCTTCCAAAAGGTACTTCATACACACTGTTATGAATAGAACTTTTTACAGTAACCATGCCCTAGTAACTTGGTTGCTTGTATCAACAATATGTAGATATGTATACTTCAGGAGAGAACCTGATCCTTGAGGAGTTCATGCTAGGACCTGTAAACAGGATAAATACATTGTAGTATTACTTCACCCCTGTTCTACCTTCCCACCCCCTCAGAAACTGTGCTCCCTTAGGTAAGTGATGGATTTATTAGTCCAAACTTTGGGGACTTCTCTGGAAGAAGGGTAGGTTCTAGCCTACAGACCATGCATTTTATTGCTCTCCACGAAAGTCTCATCCTGTAGGTTGACATGGCCTGGCTCCCGAGGCCCATGGGTTACCACATTCTCCTCCAGATACCATGACTGGTTCTCATCAAAGATCAAGAACAACAAGGAAAATTCCCGGTCCATGTCACTCCGACCTCCATGAAGCCCCAGGATGCCCCTTCTGCAGATGGTTAAGGGTCCAACCAGGCCACTATACATGTCCTGAGGGAGGGAGAAAGAGGGAGAGAAAGAGATAGGGTTTTTGTGTAAGTGGTAGTACTCTTCAGGGAGCCAAGCTCACATCTGAGCCCACTGACTCCCTCTGCACTTTATCATGTCTAACATTTATAAGCATCTCCACTATGCTACCTAAATTCATTCTCACAGCCACCCTGGTGTATAGGTAAGATGTGCTATCTAAATTATGGCTTAGGTAGGTTGGACTATTCATTTTCTCCAAACTCACCAAGTACTTTCACAACCCAGTGTCTTTTCTCATGCTGTTTCCTCTGCCTGTAATGCCTTCCCCTTTACCATATCCCTTATCTTCCTGGAATGCTGTTATTTAGCTTTCAAGATCTAGAGTATATGTACCTTCCATTCTGATGACTTCCCCAGATTCTCTCCCTGGCCCCCGTGGGCCCCATAGGACTTATATTGTTTTTATTGAGCTGTTAACATGCTATATTTTATTATATATTCATCTATCCCCTCTAACTATACCACACTCTTTGAAGATGGGATTTGAATGTTACATTTCTATCCTCTAAAGTACCAAGCAAAATCCCTAAAATGTAGTAGACACTCAATAAATGATCACTGGCTGTGATCCTCCTACTGGCAGTGGATGGATGGATGGTGGATGCATGGGTGGATGGATGCATGGATGGATAGATAAATCCATTTTCCAGATGAGAAACAGAGGCAGAGTGATTTGTCTGAAGTCTCCAAAGATGAGCTAGAAGCAAATTTGAACTCTTACTCCTAGCAGCCCAACCCCAGGCTTTTCAAATGATTGTTTTATAGGCCCCAAGATGAAGAAATAAGGAAGAAAATACTTAAGACAGAAATATCTGGTGCTACTTGTTCCCTTTACCACTTCTCCTGACTATTTAAATAAGCCTAGAACTTTAGGAATTTTACCCAAATCCTGAGCTCTAGCATCTTGGGGCTGTTTAATAGCTTCTTCTGGCCAAGCTGGTTTCTCATCTTTGAGACTCACCTCCAGGCAGCCCATCTTGTTTTTACCTTGATGGGATCCACTGCAGAATAATAGATCCAGGAGACACAAGCAGAATCATTGGGCCCAGGGCCAGATCTCTCAGGGACGTTCCATTGGTAAGTAATTACCTCACCTAAGAAAGGGAACAAGGGATTTCCAAATGACCATGCCAGAAATTCTTCCAATACCTGGGTCTCCCTATGAAGCTGTAGGGCAAGAGTCCCACTAGTTTCAAGGATTTTCTCCATCATTCCTATACAAGTCTCCTTTATATTTTTGTGACTTTGCTCTTCTTCCTTCTGAGCCAGGCTCAGCTTTCTCTTCTACTCTCCCCATCCTTCAAAGCCCAGTTCTAATCCTCTGGGAAGGCAGACTCTTTACTGTTCTCTCTTCTTGTAATGTCTTCTACTTTTTTGGCTTGCTTTGCTATCCTTTTCCTCCTGCTGCCCTCTAAGTGCAAACATTTCCTAAAATCCTTAGTTCTATCAAGACTTCCCTTGTCACTATGCTCTAATACCACATTTTCAATTAGTTACTGGGAATCTCTTGCACATTGTTCTGAGAGCACTTCATAAACTAAGTTTGTTATGAACACACCAAAAAAATTCTTGTTTGTCAATTTGTGCTCCCAGTGTCTATTAGTGACATCAGCATCCTCCCAGCTACCCAGACTCAAAACTTTAGTTCTCTTTGCTTCTCCAATTTCATGCCTTCAACATTCAACCAAAGGTCAAATCTTATTGGCAATATATTTTGTAGCCAGCCTCTCCTTCTTCCTATTCCTACTGCTCCTGTGCTAGTTCAGACCCATGTTTCTTCTCAACTGGAGTATTATAAAATCTCCTGACATGTCTCTTTACCTCCAGGCTTACCCTCTCAATTTTTTCTTTCAATTGCTGGCATATTAATCTTTTTTATAACAGTTTTATTGAGATATAATTCACATACTTTACAATTCACCCTTTAAATTGTACAACCCAAGGTATTTTGGTATATTAACAGAATTGTGCTACCATCACCATAAGTCAATTTAAGACCATTTTAATTACCCCACAAAAAACCCTGCATCCCTTAGCCATAAGTACTTATTACTTATTAATAAGTAATAAGATAATAATATCTCTGTAGATTTGCCTCTTCTGAACATTTCATATAAATGAAATCATTGGTAGTCTTTGTGACTGACTACTTTCAATTAGCATGTTTTCAAGATCTATCCTTACTGAAGCATTTATTACTAATTCATTGCTATCTACTTCAGAGTATATTCCATTGTATGGATATAATACATTTTATAAGATGTTTCCACTCTTTGGCTATTATTAATAATGAATGCTGCTATGAACATTTATGTACATGTTTTTGTGTGGGCATATGACTTCAGTTTTCTTGGGTATATATCTAAGAGTAGAATTGCTGGAACATATGGTAACTCTATAATTAACCATTTGAGAAATTGTAAAACTAATATCCAAAGCAGCAGCACAAATTTGCATTCCCACCTGATATGTATGAAGGTTCCAACTTCTCCACATCCTCTGGGAAACTAATTATTACCCGTTTTACTTTATTTTAGATATCCTAGCATGTGATGAGTGATATCTAATTTTGGTTTTCATGTGTATGTCCCTGTTGGCTAATGATGTTGAACATCTTTTCACATGCTTATTGGCCATTTGTATATCTTATTTAAATAAAAGTCTATCATATACTTTGCCTATGTTTAACATGGTTATTTGTCTTTTTATTATTGAATAGTAGGAGTTCTTCATATATTCTAGATAGACGTCCTTTATCAGACATATGATTTGCAAAATTTTTTCTTCTACTGTATGGTCTATTTTTTTCTTTCTTGATAGTATTCTTTGAAACACAAATGTTTTTAATTTTGATGAAATCCATCCATTTTTTTTTCTTTTGTTACTTTGGCTTTTGATGTATTATCTAAGAAATCATTGCCAAATCCAAGGTCATGAATATTTACTAATATTTTTCACTATGAGTTTTATTGTTTTAACTCTTACAATTAGGTCTTTCAACCATTTTGAGTTAATGTTTGTATATGGTGTGAGGTAGGGGTCCAACTTCATTCTTTTGCATGTGGATATCTAGTTGTCACAACACCATTTGTTGAAAAGATTATCTTTATGCCATTGAATAGTCTTGGCATCTTTTGTGTAAAATTAATTGACAGCAGGGATTGTGGGAAGATGGCATCGGATTATGTAGGCAGGGCTCAACTCTCTCAGAAAAACAATGGAGAAACAGCCAAAAGCTGTCTGTAGGACCTGCTTTGGGGTCAGCAGGCCAGAACACTGCTTCACAACTCCCAGGAGAGTGAGGGACAGAGAAACAAAAAAACCCAAAACAACAAATGTGAGTTACCAAACCTCCATGGCAGATGGGAAGGGCTCCTCTCCCCCAAACCCAAGATATTAAGGTTGGATAAAACACCTGGCCCACTTCAGCTGACTGAGAGGGGAATAGACATCTTCATCACTGTCAGCTGTTACACGGGAAAATAGAGGGGCGTCAGGGAGCTTCTCTTCAGTGAATTCAGCTAGAAGAGATCACTTTGAATATTGACTCTGGCCACACAAAAACACAGGAAAACACATTTTCTCTCTGTGGAAAGGTGCGTCGATGGGGGCCATCTGCTGGCTGGTCTGGAAATTGCATGGACAAAAACTGCTTTCAGGTCTCTCTGTACTCTATAACTCCTGGGAGAAAATCTGCACCACATTAGTGAGTCTCTGGCCCAATTTTAAAGACTTAGAATAAGTTCAACCAAATATCAAAAAAGAGTTGTGAAAAAGAAAAAAACACTACGCAATAGGGAGAAATTGACCTTCAGAGTAAATTCAACAATATTCAGATGTCTAAAAATCAGCAAAAAATTACAAAATATCCTAGGAAACAGGAAGAGATGGCCAAGCGGAAGGAACAAACAAAATAGCCTGTAAAGATACAGGATATGAGACAACTAATCAAAGATAATCACACAATTCTCCAAAATCAAGTTAAACAATTGAAAGAAAATATGACTAAAGAGATAAAAGATATAAAGAAGACAGTGGGTGAGCATAATGAACAATTGGAAAGCTTGCAAAGAAGAGCAACAGATCTTATGGGAATGAAATACATGATGGTTGACATTAAAAATACTTTAGAAACACATAAGAACAGATTTGAAATGCTTGAAGACAGAAGCAGTGATTTCAAAGACAGAACATCTGAACAAGAAAAGACAGGAGAACAGAAAGATAAGAGAGGGGAACATGGCAATCAGCTTAGACAGCTCTCACTAAAACAACAGAGAAAGTGCCAGAGACTGCCTTGGGGACCTGCTTTGAGGTACAGCAAACTAGGACACTGCTTCACAACTCCCAGAAGAGTGAGGGTCAGAGATGAAGAAGCCAAAACAAGTAATCACGAGTTATTAAATCTCCCAGTTGCCAGAAAGGGCTTCCCTCTCCCACCCCCAAGATATTAAGCAAGGGTAAAACTCTGTTGAATTGTATCTAATTGAGAGAAGAGCAGATGTCTTCTTCCCTGCCAACTCCTTTGGATATATATAGAACCAGAAGGTGCTTTGAGTTATCTAGGAGGGTACTGGACAGATAAGGAAGCCAGGGGAAAATCGTGGGTTGCTTACCTTGGAGGCTGGAAGCGGCACATATACCCAGCCCTCAGGGAAGACAGCCTCGGTGGAGCCCCTGGCTCCCTGCTCCAAATGGGAGTGTCATGGCAGATTCCCTGCAAGGAAGAGGGGTCTGGCAGGGTGGAGAGTGATTTCTTTGTGGTGTGTTTATCCAGCTGGGCCCACCTTGACTATCAGAAGGGAACCCAACTCAACAGGGAGAGGGGAGGGGGATCTCCTCAGGCTGTCATGCCCAGCTGCTTAGGTAAAGAGAGGAGTTACATCAGAGAGGAGGCAGAGACAGCTGGATGAGCAGAACTCCTGTGGACAACAGGGAATATAACCTGCCTAAGGGAAAAGGGGTGGATAATCTTCTGAAAGGCTAACTTAAGGAGACAATTAGCTTAGTGGAAGACTTCCTGCCTAGCATATACAAAGTCCCCGGCTTGCCTCCTGGCTCTTCCTTGAGAAGTGATCCACCAAGTTATCAGGCATCCAACTGAAACTTTATGACAGGGAACATATAGACATGGTCTTTGTATTAGCTTTCCTTGGATCTCTTAGGTTTTCAAAAAAAAAAGTTCCTGTTTTAAAATTTCCCTTATTTTACTCACTAAAACCTGGTTCAAAGCCTGCAGAGGGCAGACTGCAGGGTGAGTGATTGATGAACACCAGCACCCTGAGAAGATCTTTAGGGGTCTAAGAGAGGAGGCTGTTTTTCCATGTTTATTTATTTATTTATTTTTAATCTTTTTTTTCTTCTTTTTTTTTTTTAGTGAGTCGCTGCTGTCTTGTTTATTGTTTGTTGTGTTTCCCCTTCCTTTGTTTATCTGCTTGTTTGTTTTTCTTTTTTTTCTTGTGTTCTCTGATTTACTAT
>JAQZBX010097375.1:0-11698 GCA_029593785.1 Cabassous unicinctus
AGAGAGCAACCCACCAGGATTGGCTTTGCATCAACCTCCTATCATTGTGCAACTCATAAGTACTGCTCTCCCCATCCAAGTCAAGCAGTACCCTATACCTCAGAAGGCAAGGGAAGGCGTAACAAAACATATCAAGAGATTAAGAGAAGCGGGGATACTGACTCCCTGCCAATCACCCTGGAATACCCCACTTCTACCAGTAAAAAAGCCAGGGACCAAAGATTATAGACCAGTACAGGACCTAAGAGAAGTCAATAAGAGGGTTGAAACCATTCACCCCACTGTGCCTAACACTTATACCCTTCTGAGCTCTCTGCCTCCAGGACGGACTTTCTATTCTGCACTGGACTTGAAAGATGCCTTCTTGACCTTACCATTGGCACCTCAGAGCCAACCCATCTTTGCCTTTGAATGGATGGACCCCGAAGGGGGATTTTCAGGCCAGCTAACCTGGACTAGACTCCCACAAGGATTCAAGAACTCTCCAACCATCTTTGATGAAGCCCTGAGCCAAGACCTCCTGGGATTCAGGGAATCCCACCCTTAGGTAACTCTTTTGCAATATGTAGATGACCTTCTTCTTGCAGCACCATCAGAAGAGGATTGCCTAATCGCCACCAAGGAACTGCTCTCTGAACTAGCACACCTCGGCTACTGGGTGTCCATGAAAAAGGCTCAGATCTGTGTGTGAAAGGCCACATATTTGGGCTACCATCTGGAAGAAGATAAGAGGACCCTATCTCTGGGACGGATAGAAGCTATCCTGAATATCCCAACTCCAACCACCAAGCACCAAGTATGGGAATTTCTAGGGGCAGTAGGCTACTGCAGGCTCTGGATACTTGGGTTTCCTGAAATTGCAAAACCCTTATACACCTGCACAGGTGGACAAGACCCTAACTTTCATTGGACTCAAGAAGAAGAACAGGCCTTTATAGCCCTCAAGCAAGCCTTAGCCTCAGCCCCTGCCATAGCCCTACCCAACATCATGAAACCTTTTCAGCTGTTTGTAGCTGAAAAGAAGGGGATTGCCAAGGGTGTCCTCACTCAAACCTTAGGGCCTTGGAAACGCCTAGTGGCCTATCTCTCAAAACAACTAGACCCTGTAGCTACAGGATGACCATCATGCATGAGAGCGATAGCTGCAACCACCCTTCTTGTCAAGGAGGCACAGAAATTGACGTTGGGCCAGGACTTGCAGATTATTGGAGGCCACACCACTGAGACCCTCCTTAGATCCCCACCTGACCATTGGATTTTGAATGCGCGCCTTACTCAATATCAGTTGCTGCTACTAAATCCTCCTCAAGTCACTTTCTCTAAGTCCACGGTTCTCAACCCAGCTACTCTGTTGCCAGATTCTAAATATGGAGAAATTGTCCGTGATTGCCTGGACATTTTAGAGACTATCACTGGGTCTAGGCCTGACCTTCAGGACACTCCCCTAGAAAACCCAGACTATGATATTTATACTGATGGAAGCAGTTATCTGAAAGATGGACTAAGATATGCAGGCGCAGCAGTGACCACGGAAAATCAAGTACTCTGGTCACAGGCCTTGCCGCAAGGAACCTCCACCCAGAAAACAGAGCTAATTGCTCTGACCCAGGTGCTTCACTGGGCAAAGGCAAGAAAGTCAACATCTATACTGACAGCCGGTATGCATTTGCAAATGCCCTGGTACATGGAGCCCTCTACCAGGAAAGAGGACTTTTGACATCGGCTGGAAAAGAAATTAAAAATAAGCAAGATATTTTAGCTCTTTTAGCAGCTCTATGGCTACCTAAGGAGGTAGCCATTATCCATTGCAAAGGGCATGAGACCCAACCAACTCGCACCAAGAAAGGGAATGACCTTGCAGAGCTGATTGCAAAGCGGGTAGCATTGGAAGAAGTGAAAACACTTGAATTCTTGCCACTTCTTCCCCAACGAGCCCTACCTACTCCTCCTAGCTATAACCAAGAGGAACAAGAATTAGGACAAAAACTGAATTGCACCACTGAGGCTGGATCTTGGCAACGATTGCCCGATGGGCGCCTACTGCTGCCAAGGGCATTAGGCATTGCCCTAGTTCAGAACCTCCATTATAGCACTCACCTTGGTACCTCAAAATTAATTGCTCTAATTAATAAACTTTTCTATGTTCCAGATTTGAAGACCATTGCCAACTCAGAGGTAACCCGTTGCTCAGCATGCACTCAGGTCAACCCAGGGCCCCCAATCTCTCGCAGTGTAGGGGTCCGAATCAGAGGCCAAGAACCAGGAGAACATTGGGAATTAGATTATACTGAAATTGGAAAAAGCAAATATGGCTATAAATATCTCCTGGTCTTTGTAAAAACTTACTCCGGATGGACTGAAGCTTTTGCCACCAAGCATGAGACTGCCAATATAGTCGCCAGACACCTCCTGACAGGAATCCTCCCATGATTTGGTTTACCCTTGCCATTGGGGTCTGACAATGGCCTGGCTTTCATAGCCAAGATAGCCAAAAGTCTAGCTGAGGCACTTAAAATAGACTGGAAATTACATTGTATTTACAGGCCCCAGAGCTCAGGACAGGTAGAGAGGATGAATAGAACTTTAAAGGAAACTTTAACTAAATTAAAACTGGAGACTGTAGAAATTTGGGTAAGTCTTCTCCCTTTTGCCTTACTAAGAACCAGATGTACCCCTTATTTGAAACATTTAACCCCTTTTGAAATAATCTATGGAAGACCACCTCCCATAATCCCCAAGTTACACCTAGACCACCTGGGTGATTTAACTAACCATGAGTTTCTCAAGTCCTTACAGGCTACCAACCTCATGCGGAAAGAAGCATGCCTTCTAGCCTAGCAGAGGAGACAACCAGAAGATGCTCAGCTTTCAACAATTAACATAGAGCCTGGGGATTGGGTTTGGACTAAGAAATTCAATAGAGAGACTTTAGAACCCACCTGGGAAGGACCCTTCCTTGTAATCCTCTCAACTCCAACAGCTGTTAAGGTAACAGAGAAATGCCATTGGTTACACCATACACAGGTAAAAAAGGCACACCCTGACCAGATCCCAAAGAAATGGGAGGTCAGACCAGATGGCAAGGACCCACTCCGACTCAGATTTGTTTCCTTCTAAGCCTTAGTCTACCTGCTACTTTCGTCTCCTCCACTCCCACCAAGTACCAATGGGTCCTAATTCGAACCAGAGATGGAAAGCATATAGCTACCAATGAGACTTATAGCACTGCCCAGGTAACCCTCAACACTGACTTTTCCCAGTTCTTTGATGATGAACTTTGCGACCATGAGCTTGGAGAGAGAGCCAGAATTGGAGCTCCTCATTATCCCATGGCATGTAACTCTCTCACCAATGCCCAATTAAATGCCATAAAATGTGACAAGTTTAAAACCAGCCAGGTACTATGGCATACCCAGCACTATGCTTGTCCTGAATGCCTCACAGGACAGAGGAAGCAATGTGGGTCTATTGCTGATTACTATTGTAAAGCTTGGGGGTGCGAAACCTTAGCATTAGGATGGACTCCTGGAGGAGGAACTAACCCCAACTTAAATCTCCTCCGAAAAACTACTTTTAATCCACCCATGCAAAATTGGAAAGTCCATCCTAACTGTAATAACCAGACTTTCAACCCTGTTACTCTGACCATTAAAAACCCCTCTTATCCCCAATGGGCTACTGGTAGAAATTGGGGTCTGCACCTATATTCCTCCGGTCAAGACCCCGGAACTCTGTTCACTGTACAGAAACTTCCCTGGACTTCTAAGAATAAACCTACTAACTCTCAATCGGGGCTCCCAATTAAAAACCCTATTGGGCCTAACCTGATCCTGAACCCCTCATTGGCCCTAAACAACAAGATTAAGAATGTCCCCTCCCGAAGAAATGTATCCATGCCTACTACCAGTCCTAACTATTTCCAACTCCCGGTGCCATCGCACCACTGAACTCCTTTAGTAATTCATTGCTAACTATGTTAGATTCTGTTTTCTCCCTTCTGAATGAAACTCAGCCTGCCATCACCACTGAGTGTTGTCTCTGTGTCGATCCGGCACCACCATATTACGTAGGGATTGGTGCCAACCTGATGGGAGAAATTGCCCCCCGGAACGTCTCCTACACCGATAACAACAACTTTGGGACTGGTAACCTGTCTGATTGTTCCCGCCAAAGAAAACTCACCCTCAGCAACCTCCAAGGACAAAGGGTCTGTTTCACCAGCGGCAGCTACTCCATAGACAACTCACCTTATAAGGACAAATGCCTAAACACTGTTCCCCTTACTGCTTCAGGATCCATTTGGACTTTAATCACCCCCAACAGTACCTGATTTGCCTGCTTATCTGGTATCACCCGCTGTATTGCCCCTAGTAATGCTTCTGACTTATGTATTGGTGTTTATATAATTCCCCAGGTTTACCTATATGCTGGACCCTCAGGCACTGCCCACTTCCTAGCTCAGCATCAACATCTTAGACTGCAAAAAAGGACTCCAATTCTAATCCCTATCTTAGCCAACTTAGGGATTGCAGGTTCAGCAGCCATAGGAGCTGTGGCCATGATTACCTCTGATATTGATATTAGAAAACTTTCAGCTACTTTCTCTGCTGATGTCACTCTCCTTCAGACCCAAGTACAGTATCTTGAAAAACAAGTTGACTCCTTAGCAGAAGTAGCTATACAGAACAGAAGAGGACTAGATTTACTGTTTCTGAAACAGGATGGCTTATGTGCCGCCCTCGGAGAAGCCTGCTGTTTTTATGTAAACCATTCAGGAATTATTAAACAATCAATGCAAGAACTGCAAAAGAGAATCAGAGAGAGAGAACTAGAAGCACAATCCTCTGAGTCTTGGTTTCAGAGCCTTTTCAACTGGTCTCCATGGCTGACTACTTTAATTTCACCCCTAGCAGGCCTTCTCATACTGTTACTTTTAGGTCTCACTTGTGGACCTATCATTATCATAAGCTTGTAGCTTTTTTCAAGGACAGAGTCCAATCTGTCAAACTAATGGTATTAGACCAACCCTACCAACACCTGCCAACAACGGGAGACCACTATGATGAGTCAATGATTTGACCCACTAAGAAGAAAAGTGGGGAATGTTGAACCCTAAATTAGCCTACCCATAGGCCTTCATGGCAACCAGAGTAACTTAGAGAAGAAAATTTTCCACTGTCCCCTAGGTGTCCTATCTAAAAAGTACACTAACTCCCTCCCTTGAGCAATCTTCCAAGGACAAGGACATCTCAACCCTGCAGCTGTGTCCCGGGCTATCAGGACGCCGCATACCAAGGGAGTTGTGCAGACACTAGCTAACCGCAATGATCCGCTTCTGTACACCCTGCTTTCTTGCAAACTGCGTCGGCAACCCCCTATAAAAGGGAGCCATTTTAGAACCTCGGGGCTGCAGTTCTCTCGTGCGTGAGAAGTCCTGCAGACGCCCACGGGTTTAGCTCAATAAATTGTATAAAATTGGTTAAGTCTGAGTGTGGTCGATCTCCTGGGTTATAACATTACCTTACAAGATTACAGTTGTGAGGACATGAAAATGTCAAAATCAAGGCATCATCAGGCAATGCATTCTCTCTGAAGACCAGCTGCCAGCAATTTGGACTCCTCTGGCATACAGCAAGACATGTGGTGGCAACTGCTGGTCTCTCCCTTATCTTCTGGGTTTAGTTCCTTTCAGCTTCTGGCTTCCAAGGCTTTCCCTCTTTCTCTCTGTATTTCATTCTCTTATAAATGACTCCAGCAAGAGATTTAGACCATCCTGGGCAATGCTTTACTGAAGTAACCTGATCAAAAGGGCCTTAACTAAAGTAACCTAATGGAAATACCCTGTTTAAATAGGTTTACACCCACAGGAATGGGTTAGCTTTAACAACATGATTCTCTATGATCTATTCGGTTTCAAAACATCACACTCCACCCTCTGGGCAACAGAAAGACATGCTCTTTCCAAATGCAAAATACATGCATTCCATCACAATACCCTAAAGTGTTAAATTATTTTAGTAACAATATTAAGGACAAAGTCTCATCAAAATTGATTATGAGTGTGGTTTGTCTTGGATCGATATTCACCTTAGGCTTTGGACCTCTGAAACTTAGAATAAGTTATCTGTTCTAATATACAAAGAAGGAACATTCATAAGATAAAGGTTCCCATTGCCATAGGGAGAAATTGGAAGGAAAACAGAGATCACAATCTCCAAACAATTCTGAGACCCTGAAGAGCATACTTCTTTATATTTAAAGGTTGAAAAGTCATCTATAGAATGATATTTTGTCCTCTGGCCTTGAAGGAGAGCTTTTACAGCAGGTTTGCTCTCCCCAAACACTGGGGTGAGGGCTCTAATATCTCTAAGCATTGTGTTAAAGACCATGCCTTTATCAAGGATAGGGGTGACAGCGAAATTCTAGGCTCCAACCTCCTAAAGCATCTGGGTGGCTGCCAGCTTCTACACAAACCCCCAGGCATCTGAGAACATTGGGTGATAACACTCTTCCTGAACAATGGGGCAGAAAGTAGGGCCTCTCCAAGTTCTGTGACATATTCACCCTTTCCACGTACAAGGTGGGTCCTCTACCTTGGCCTGAGAAGTCTTCAATACAGACCTCAACTTTCATGGTTCTGCCTATGAAGTTATTTTTTCTTCAATCTGTCCCTTTTATTCCAGGCTGGCAGTGGTTCATTCATGCAGCTCTTGCATAAAATGGTCAATTGCATGTAGCACACATGGGTCCTAATCATCAAACAAGAGATTTTTCCACAAATTCTTTCTGGATAAGTGACGTGCACTGAAATTGCTGACTAGTTCCATGTTCAGTTAAATCCTCACATGAGACACTATTCTCTGGGAAATCATTTTCTGGGAGATCAGAATTTTCCAAATCATCAGTTTCTCATTTCTATGCACCCAGGAGTTCATTTCTCCTTATCCATTTCCTCTCACATTTTACCACAAGCTGCAAGTAAAACCAGGCTTCACTGTTCACATTTAGTTTGGAAATCTCTTCAGTGAAATATCCAGGCTTGTCACTTTTAAATTCTGTCTTACATCTGACATCAGAACACAATTTTGCCATATTCTCTGCCTCATGAAAGCAAGAATCACCTTTCTTCCATTTTATGGTGAACCATTTATCATTTCTAAGTCCTCATTTGAAGTAACTTTTGCATCCATATTTCTACCAACAGTATCTTCAAAGCAATCTAGAACTTTTCTATCAACCAGCTCAGAATTCTTCCTGTCTCTAGTCATTAACCAACTTTAAAACCTTCTTAACATTTTTGGTATATGCAATAGCAGCAACCCACTCCAGGCACCAAAATCTGTTTTACACTGATAAATATTCCAAAGGTAATATACCAGAAATGCGTTGAATTTTACAATAAGGATTTATTAGCTTATAAGTCTTCGGTCTGAGTACAAGAAAATGTCCAAATTATGTAATCATCAGGCAATACTTTCTCCCTGATGATTGGCTACTGGTGATCCTGGACATGTCTTTCACATGGCAAGGCACATGGAGGTGACTACTGGTCTCTCCCTGCTTTCCAGATTTCATTATTTTAGCTGAATCACTTTTCATCATTTTCTCTCTGAATTTCATTCTCTTATAAAGGACCTCAATATGAGGATTAAGATCCAACCTGGCAAGACCTTAGTGAAATAACCTGATCAAAAGACCCTTAACTTAAGTATTCTAATCAAAAGATCCTACATACAATTAGTTTCCAACCATAGAAATGGATTAGCTTTAACAATGTGATTTTCTTGGACCTATTCCATTTCAAACTATTCATCTTTTCTCAAGCATCTATTCAACAAAGTTAGTCACTGGAAATAAATATCTGGGTTAAAGTTGATTTTTCAGGTTACTGATTTTATTGCTTTATCTACCTTTACATACCTAGATTATTCTTGAAAATTTTCCTTATTGGATGGTAAATCCTTGATTTACAAAACATGATTTTAAGCTGTTGAAATTACATTTTCTATATAAATGTTCTTAACAACTGTTAGAAACATAATTTGCTATCAGTAATATTTTGATAATAACACCAGGCATTAATTTTTCTATGGTTAATAAAGCAATAGTTATCTATTGGTTTGAACTTGCAATCATATTGTGACAAATTCCAGATAGGTATCCCAATTTATGAAGGAGATAAATTAAATTCAGAAACAAATCATATGGTACCCAAATTCACACACTGAGGTATAATAAATAATAGAGTCCAGGTAATAATTCTTTCTCTGGCCACAAATGTTTCCCACATATGTTCTAGAAATTTTCTTTTTATTATGCAGTGTCAGTCTCTTTAGGTATTTTGGAAAAAGCTTCCATTGAATGATAATAGAATACAAAAATGAAGGCTACATTTCAAACAATTGAGGGGTAATTGATTTGAAAAATATGATAAATATGATACATGGAGTCCAGGGCAAAACCATCTAGGTAAACTGTCTTGTACTTCTCTTAGTTTTAACTATTGTTTTAATCTGTGGTTAATTTAAGTATATAATTTAAATTGAAATGTTTGTAGAAATAAATATAATTCTGTTATAAAATGTCAGCATTTTGCTGTCACAAATAAAGAAAAAGATAAACAAGCAAGAAAAAATTAATCAAACCAATTGCATTTTCTTATTGTAGAGAGTTTTTTCTTCCCTTTAAGTATATAGGTATCATTACATGAATCTTTCATTTAATTTTTATCTAATGTGTCACATAGCATATATTCCACTAGTGAACTCCATCACAACTTTACTATTCCTTTTACATTGTTAAACAAACACTGCACACATTATACTTGTATCATTAAAAATTTGAAGTTTGTAAGGATCAAGAGATACATCTTTCCAAGTAATTAGACATATATTAAATTGGAACTGGGTAATGTTTGCTACATAATAATATTTTTATAGTATTTCAATTGGCTGAATAAATGTATACACATTTATTAATGTCAAGATTAAATGTAATGATCTGAAAGATTTATGGACATTTTAATGATTTTTATTAAATATTAGGTTTTCATTTTCTGTAACACTGGAATCATGTCAAACATAGTTTCATGAAATGTATGTTATTATCAATATTATCCATAAATTTTTCTGACATTGACTTATGCATTTTGCCTTTTCAGACAACTGTTATGCCTTTTTTTTTTTTTTTCCTGTTGTGCCTTTTTATTGCACTGGACCTTGGAAAAAGGAATAATGTAACTAATTTTTTAGGACTTTCCCAAAACAAGTACATGGACAATCTATTTTGTATTCATTTTAATTTGTTACATTGCTATTTGGATGGGAAATTTTTTATATTTCTATGTCATGCAGTCAACCAATTGACCTACCCATGTATTTCTTCCTTAATTGCCTTTCATTTTCTGACTCTTGCTACACATCCACAGTAATATTCAAACTAATGACTGACTTACTGGCAGAAAGGAAGATCATTTCATATAGTAACTGCATGATATAGCTATTCATCTTTCATTTCCTTGGAGTCATCAAGATCTTTATCCTCACAGGGATGGCTTATGATCACTATGTGGCCATGTGCAAGCCTCTGCACTATATCATCACCATGGGCAGGTACAGACATAAGTGGGATAATCATAGCTTATCATGCTGGATGATTGATACACTGCCAGTCAGTTTCTTCTCAACATCTGGTTACCTTTCTATGGTCCCAATGAGATAGATCACTAGTTCTGTGATGTATATCATTTGCTGAATCTGGCCTACACCAATACATACAGAATTGATCTCTTGATAATTGTGAATGCAGGTGTGATTGTTTTGGTGTCTTTCATGATTGTAATGGTATCATATTTTCTGATATTTTACCCCATCAGTGCTTACCCTGAAGAAAGCCATAATAAACCCTCCTCTACTTGTAGTCCTTGCATTACAGTTGTGATCCTATATTTGTGCCTGGTCTCTTTATATTAGACCACCCAAAAATTTTCCAGAAGATGAAGTATTTGCTCTTCTCTACAGCTTCAATGCTCCCTTCCTGAGCCCTCTTATTTATACTCTGAGAAACATGGAGATGAATGCTTTGAAGAAACTGTGGTGCCATCAGTGGCTTTCAGAAGGGAAGTAACTTGTAGGAAAGGCATTTCTGAATTTCTCTCTAGGCCTTTTAAAATACTGCCTATTTAAATTAGGGCCCTAAAATTGATCTGGAATTATATACAAAGAAGAAGTCTTCATATTGGCCTATGACTCTTCTTGACTGGAAACTTTTGATTATTTTTCTATTGTTCTTTGTTCCTTTATTCTTCTCACATATCTGTTTCAAGTCTTTATCTTTACTTTAACATAGAAAGTCACTTGTTCATCCTGTTGTACACAGGCAAATCTAACCAGAAGCCATCTGGTAGAAGAGAAAAGCAATTTATAGGCTCTCTGTCCCAGGATTACACAAGAAAACTTAGAAGAGTGAATTTTCGGCTGATGCCAACAAATAAATGAGTGGAACATATAACTTAATTGACTACTCAGCATTCATAAACTCTCCTCTATACATAATTAAACACCTTAATAAAACAATTACATAATCCCACTTCCACTAAACAAGAGAATTCTACAGATATATTCTGAAACTGACCATTAAAAGAAACACAGCATGCTCAATGTCTTTGTAGACATCTCTGGTTAAGTTAATTAAAATATTACTTGTTATTCTACTAGGTTACAATACCACCTGTATAATCTGTAGCTTAACGATTACATTGTAAATTTAACTAAGAAAAAGCATCTTTTATATAAAATAATAAGGAAATAAAATGTAATTCATTCATATACACATATAAGTAATTATATTTGTATACCACATACACATATAACTCTAACAAGTAAAGAAAAATTATTACAAATTTAGTTACTTAAATTGGTCTTATGGTTTCAGTTAAATTTAAAACTTTTTTCTTCCACATTCTATTCCACCTTCCCTTTGCTTTCAGACTGACACTCAGCTATTAGAATTTATCTAGAAGTTGAACAAAATTTCAATTTTGAATTTCTCACTCCTCAATAGTCATACTATTATTGTTGCTTTTTTTAAAATTAACATTCAATTTTCCTCATGGAAATTATAAGAGATGAATAAGAAGATTTCCTTGTTTGAAGATGTTGGTCAAATCTGCCCTCATTGTTATAAAAAAAATACATTATCTTGGTTGTCAGTACCAATCAACACATCCCCTTTTTTGTCTATTGGCATAGTACAGACAGGAGAAGCCTATATTGACCAGGGGACATTCTCAATAATCAATTTAATAAAATCATTGTTGTGATCCCTGATGAAAGCATAACCTCTTCATAACTATGGTCACAAACCATCTCTGCTGAAAATGGTGAGAGAGGAAATATTTAGTAAATAGATTTTTAGCCTAATAGTAAAAGGAGTTACTTGCATTTACATACTTTGATTCCCATAACTGTTTATTCTGGATATGAAAGAAGCAATATTACATATTTGCCAAAATATCCCTTAAGATAAAGCTGAGATTTTCAAGCCTTTTACTCTGAATTGGTGCTTGAATATTCAGCAAGACTTTCCACTCCTTTATCATACCAGTCACTACAGACTAATGGAGTACATGGTAAGACCAGTGATTTCCTTGGGAATGTGTCCACCACCATACTTCTTTCACTTTGAAATAATGTACTTG
>JAQZBX010097376.1:0-11697 GCA_029593785.1 Cabassous unicinctus
CATAATGTTATCACATATTGTAATAGATTGATTAAAGCTTTTTAAATTTACTGACAAGTAAGACAAATTTGATTTTATAGCTCTCATATTTCATGTTATGTTATATACATTAAAAATGTTATAATATTTCCATCTATATATTAAATATTTCTTTTAAGAATTTTATTGAAATTAAAATTAATAAAGAAATGTGCCCTTAAAAAAAAAAAGCAAGCAACCATGACATGAACTGCTTATGGAGACGGCGGCCTCCAGCTGCTGACAAGCACAAGTGGCAGAATTCTGCCATCAGCCTCCTACTGAGGATGCACCCCAGCTGACACCTTCACTGCAGCACCCAGGTAAGCCCTGCCCAGACATCTGACATGGAGGAGCTTCAGTTAACAAATGGATGCTGCTTTAAGATGCTAATTGTGTGGTAATTTGTTACGTGGCAGTAGCTGACCAATACATGGTGGATGCTACAGGCCTTCTGTGTTAGGAGAAAATTCTCTTCTACTTCCCTTAATAATTGCAGAAATCTTAAAACCTGGGCAGGGCATTAGCCCTTAGTGATTACTTGTTTCCTGTAATTTCTAGGGAAAAAATGCCCCTCTTCATTCTAGGAGAAAGAAAGAACAGAAGTCAAAAGGTCCCTAAAAGCCCTTGGAAGGATACAGGCCTTTTGAATTCCTTGACTTCTCTGGGATATGCCTTGTTCTGAACGTTCTGCTTGTTTTTTGGGGCAGCTTTGCCCAGTGCGCCACAGGGGCTGAGTCCTGTCAATATCTCTCCCTTTCTCTCATTATTTACTTGTTGTCATGAGGCCAGAAGATCAGTGAATGTGCTAATCCTTTTTTTCCAGTTCTGGTTCTCATTGTTCAATGCTCTGTGAGGATTATAAGTGATACGACAGTTTGGTATTATTTACAAATTCCAAAAATAGATATTGGATTATGCTTGTAAACTGATCTGTTCCTCTGGGTGTATTAGATTATATTGGATTCAGAGGTTTGACTTTTACTTGATTAAATTATGATTAAGGCTTTGATTGGGCCACATCAGTAGGACATCGAGTCCCCGCCCCTTTGGTAGAGAAAACTACACAGCAGAGGAGTTAGTTGGCGTTTTTAATGCTGGAGCCCCGGGAAGTACACAGAGAAGCAGATATGTGAGGAAAGAGAGAAGGCTCCGTTAGACATGGAAGAGGCCCCGGGAAGAGAGATGAGCCATTCGCCTGATAGCTTACAGCTGGCCTTGTGGAGAGAGCAGAGAAGTTGATCCCAGAGAGAGATGAGACTTATCCCAGCCTACAGCTGATATTGGAAGAAGCTGGGACCACAGGGCTTTAAGAGGAAGAGGAAGCCTGTGCTCTTGGCAGACGTCGGCAGCCGTCTTGCTCCAACACGTGGCAACAGACTTTGGTGAGGGAAGTAACTTATGCTTTATGGCCTGGTAACTGTGAGCTTCTACCCCAAATGAATACCCTTTATAAAAGCCACAGTTTTCTGGCTCTGCATCAGCATCCCTTGGCTGACTAGTGCAGGTGGGTTAGTAGGGTTTTATGCAGAAAAGAATTGAATGCTCACCCTGAGGTGTGGGCTTCCCCTAAGCTCTTTTCTCCCAAACTTGCTTTCCTATTGTCTCACTTTTTGTCTGTCATTTGTCATTGTCTGAATATGTACTGGGGCTCTATTAAACCGATCAGCTCTGAAAGTCTCTGTTCTGCTTTAGAACACATGATCTCCCAAATAGTTTTAGTCTCCTCGGGCTGCTTTCCTGGAGGAGGTCTAGGAGGCACCTGCCTGTGTCCTCCAGGGCCCGGAGACCACGGGCAAACGCCAGGCAGGAAGCTGCAGCTCCGACGGCCTCCGGGGGAGGTTCTGAGCCCACCCCCACGCCCGAGGAGGAGAAGCCTGAGCAGCTGAAGTCGACGACCCAGGACTGGGAGCGGACTACCCTGGCCGAGGTGAGCCGCCCCGTCTCCAGGAGCCAAAAGAGAAGAGCCGGGACGGACGCAGCTCTCAGAAGGTGAGTCCCCGTCATCGTGAACCTGAGGAGGCTGTTCAGGTTACTGAAAACAAGGGAAATGGCACGAGGTACCTGGCGGCGGCCATCGTCGTGGCTAAATCATCCCCTTCAAACCGAGCTCGTGCAGACGCATTCTGTATCTGAAGAGCTTTGCTCAGCTAGGAGTGGCTTTTCAAAGTCCTGGGAAGTAAGCAAGATCATTCATCTTCTAATCGGCTTGGAAAGCTTCCTTTTAGCTTCCCATTTGTTTTTCATAGTTAAGTTGATTTGTCTTTACAAAGAGTGAAGACTTGCACGTGCGACAAAGCGAGCTCATCGCCTCCCACAAAGTGAAAATGGAAAAGCCCTGGGGAGCTCTGAGCCCTCTCTCTGGCTCTGTCTCCTGGCTGGATGACTCTGGAAAAGGAGCTGAGCGTCTCTGGGCCTCGCTTTCCTTACCCATGAATCCAGTGTGTCGGGATGAGCAGCCGAAGTCTACCTCTAAATATCAGCGGCAAGCGTCCCTTGCTGCTTCCCTAGGCTTACACGGTCCAGTCTTCTCATCCCACAGAGTGGGAAGGGCCGACTTAGGGAAATCATCTTCAGAGGGAAAGAAACAGAGTCACTTTCCAAATACCATTCAGTAAACACCCTGGGAATCACTATCTCAGGCTCGGCTTCTGTTTTGGGTTGAGAGGCCTTGTAGAGAGAAAGTCCTTGGGAAATTGTGCCAAACAGGCTTGGTTTTCTTTTTGGGGTTTCCACTGCACGCCTGCATGAGGGGTTTTGTCCTCAGGGTACCTCATCTACCTGGGCCCCGCAGGCGGCCCTACGCCTGGACCCCTGTAGGACGAGGGACAGAAAGCCTAATGCTAAAGCCGAGAGAAATGCGTGCCCTCGAGCTACCAGACCGGGCCTGCCTGATTTGCCCGAACCAACCAGCGAAAAAGCAGGAGGCTCGCGCCGTGCTGCAGACCGTCTGCCCCAGACGCAGGTATGCCCAGCATCCGCGGCCTGGGTGTCTGCTCCGCGCTATGAAACCCGAGACGGAGGCTTTATAAAGTGCCTCCAGATTACCTCCTGGCATCGCCCCGTGTCTCCGAGCACCCGAGAGCCTGTGCTCGCCAGACAGGAATTCCGGGACCTCTCGGGACCAGCACCTCGCCACCTCGCCACCACAGAGCGGGACAACCCGGCGGGTGGCAGTCGGGTGGCACAGTCCCTTGTGCCTCATCTTCACGTACGTGTTAGTGAGAGCCAACGCCTTTGGCAAATGCTCCCAGCTCTCACTGCCGTCATCGACAGCATGTGTAGGAATTGCCCCCTAAGTAAAGGAGAGGGGCGCCCACCAGGCTGGATGGGCAGCGAGGCCCGGGGCTCCGCTGGCTCACAGCGCCAGGCCAGCGGGTGGTGGTTGAAGGGCCCCAGGCACCCGTGCTGCTGAGTGCCACGCAGGGCGGGCAGCGGGCCGGCTGAGAACGAGCTGTCGGCCTGGGGACAGGGCAGCCATTATGCCTCCCCGCATGTGGGTGAGCTGCGTTTTCACTTACGAGGGGCAGCGCCAGCAGGGCAGCAGGCCGAGGGCTCGGCCTCAGAGCTCCTTTCTGCTGTGGTTTCCTGTGAGAGTAAGTTGTGTCCCCTGGGCTGGGTGGCCATGTGTCTCGAGGACCCCTGCCCACCGAGGCGCCTCCTGAGCCCACCAGGGGTCACTCCGTGCCGACGTGGGGTCTCGGGGCCTTTCTGGTGGAAAATGTAGATTTCCTAAAGGGGCGAGGATGACGTCTTCCCCACGCGGCAGACGAGGTGAGATGAGACGGTAAACCCTTGGGCAAGGGCCGTGGGGGCTCTGTCTGTGGTCAGGCACATGGGGGGCCTTGAGCGCAAAGCAATGGAGGGTCGTGCTTGTTGCTTTCAAGAGAAATCAGGAAAAACAAAACAGTAGACAAAAATAAAAATAAAAGAACTCCAGGCTTTTCCCTTCCCAAGACTTTCCAGCGGGTAGCATGTTGGGAGCCACCGACTCCCTGCCCCAGGCAACTCCTCGCTCCCACCGCGCTGCCTCTCTCACACACGCAGGGTCTGATCAGCTTTTTAAGGACTGCGCAGGAGCCTTTTACCAGCACACATTGCGAAACACAGCACGTCTCTCTAAGTGCTGAGAAAGTTTCTTTGTCTGCATCTTCCAGCTTTCTAACTGCATCTTCCCTCTCCACCTCTCACAGCTTCTAGAGCTCAAGGCCAAGAAGGGGCACGTGGACAGGGCCGGTGACCAGTGCCTTGGTCGAGAAGGCGTATTAACACAATTTCACCCAACGGGGCAATTACTTCCCCTCCAAGCAGATCTGCCATCCCTAAGAGAGCTTCTCATTTCCCTTTTTCTTTTTTAAACTGACTTTAAAAGTAGTCACATGGGTTGGAGGGTGCCTCAGAGCCCATTGCCCCCCCGCGTCCCTGTGTGAGCTCAGGTGGGCTCCGGAGCCTGTGGCCGTCTCTGCCCCTCTGCAGGCACCCGCACCTGCAGCAGCTCCCTGAGCGGGCGGCCATACAGCACGGCTGGGAGGGCCTCGCTGCAGCCGCGCCGCCCAGACGCCAGCCCCCGAGCTTCTCCCGATGGTCACCAGCCCTCGAGGGACCTCAGCCAGTGGACCTTCATCTGGACATCAACCCCGAACGGCCAAAGGTCCTTGAGAGGTGGCCTCCATCCGAGTGTGGGCATCGTGTCACACCAAGCGCTTCCAGCAGCAACGCGCCCGCCGGCTTGCTTGAGTGCTCCCTGCTTTCGGGAAGCTGAGGGGAGGAAGTGGGCCACCTGCCCTGAAGCCTCCCAGCTGTAGTGAAAGCTGCGTGGGCAGAGTGGGACGTGCAGCTGGTGATGGGCGCATGTGCAGTTCCCCTGGACTCCAGGTCCGAGGCTGCCGTCCTGCCCGCACCACCACGTGCTGACTATCAGGAGCAGGAGGCAGAGCGCATGGCCTTCCAGGCCATGTGAGCCTGGCCACTCACAAAGCAAGCGGCTGGCCTCCCAGAAGGCTCCCGGACTCTGCCCGCACGACCTGTGCAGCCCAGCCGATGTGGAAGGAGGGCAGGGAGAAGCACTCCTGGTCAGAGGCAGCCAGTGCAAAGGCCCTGCGGCGCAAGCATGCTTGGCAAGGCCACGGAACGGCGGAGAGAGTGACGTGGTTGGCGAGGGCCTAGGAAAGGGGGCGACCTGGAGATGAGGGCAGAGAGTAAGCCGGGCAGACCCTACAGGGGCCCGCGGACCACCGGGGAGCCTAGCCCTCTGTGCAGCTCAATGTCCCCAGGGGGCTCCCAAATGATGCCGACAGGTGCCTGCTCTTTCCTTGCTAGACGCTCTGACTTCCTCTACCAACCAGAGCAGCGGTTCCATTGCCAAAGGGATTCCCAGCTGCTCCTAGCATTGTGCTTTTAACTGGAGCCGCTGCTCAGTGCTTGTCCTGCACCCTGTGCTCCCTCGGAGCTGCCGTCCCGGGTCCCGGGTACTTCTCCCTCTCTCCGCTCCTTCTGCCTCATCTCAGTTCTCTGTTAAAACTTTCCAGTGATATCCGACAGCAAGCACACTCACACACACACAGCCACACATACCCCTACACACAGGCACACACACCTACACACTAATGCACACCAAGAGTGCACATGCATGAGCGTGCACATGTACAAACATAAACACACACATGTGCATATGCACACATATGCATGAACTCACACATGCACACACACAAGCACACATGTACAAATACAACGTGCTCATACACACATATATCCATGGACACACATGCATGCACATGTGTACACTCTTATACACAAACATACACATACCTACATAAATGTGTACACACACAGACACACCGCCCACATTCTCTCACCCACACGCACACATCCACACCCACCTTCTTAAACCCCTTCAAGAGCCGCTAAGCATGGTGCATCTCCTTCTTCCTCTCATATTTGCCGAGTGCAACCTTCAAGATTTCCATCCTCAAGAGACCAGTTTTCCCTCCCAGCCCGGTCGCCATGTCCTCCTTCACTCCAGCTCCCTTCTGACCTCAGAACCGAATGCGCTCTCCGTCTAAGCCAGACCCTGTCGGCCCGTTTCTAATCCAGACGTGGCCACGTGCTGCCGTCCTCTTAGCCAGCTGTCTGCCGCGCTTCTCCGCTTGGGAGTCCCCTAGGCGAGCCAATGTCCAGAGTGGACTTGTCATCCACCCCACGGCCCACCTGGATTTCTCTATTTCAGTAAACAGCTCTGCTGCCCCAGCCCCACCCCTGCCTCCAATTCAAAGGGGTTGGTTCTGGATTTTCCTTCACGTTCTAATTCTGATGCAAGACCCCGTGGCCTGAGCCCCTAAGTGCCTCTCAAGGCCCCAGTGCCGAGACCCCAGGTCCGTCTACCAGCAGAGGCCCCTCTCTGGCCTTGCCTCCTTCCCATCTCCAACGTCTGCCCCTCTGGAGGCCTTTCCTTGACTTTCTGATGCCCTTAGGCTAAAGCCTCAGCCTCTCACGGTCCTTCCCAGGGCACCTCTGGCCTGGCCCTGCCTGCTGAGATGGCCACGGCTCCCCTTTACCTGCCCTCACAACCACCAGCCACGTGGACCCCCAAGCCACCATGCAGCACTCGTGCCTCCGAGCATCTGCTTCACTGACACCCCCAAAGGCCCCTTCCTGCCAGGCCCTGTCCCCCTGGAACTTGCTTTCCAGGGCAGGAAGCAGAGAGGAATGAAGCTCACAAGAGCCAGGAGCATGGTGGGCCATGACAGGCGCCCTGTACCGTGGCCTGTGTGCAGACACTCACACTGGGGGTAGGTGAGAACCAAAGAATCAGCAAGAGCCAGCCATGCAAGGTGCAGGGGAGGGAGCATTCCAGGAGAGGGCAGGGTCCCAGCCAAGGCCATGGCCGCTGGCTCTCCAGAGGGGATGAGTGGTAGGAGATGTGGCCACAGGGAACAGGTGAGGTGGCACCTTCTGGCCACCATGAGGGGCTCAGATTCCATCCTGGGCACGGTGGGAGGTCGGTAGGATATTTTAATCGGAGTAGTGGAATGAACTGATGGACATTTTAAAAGATTTAGTAATACGGGAAGTGGATGTGGCTCAAGCAGTGGGGCGCCCGTCTCCCACATGGGAGGTCCCAGGTTTGGTTCCCAGTGCCTCCCAAAGAAGATGAGCAGACGCCGTAGCCAACGGGGAGTGGAGGTGGCTCAAGCAGTGGGGCGCCCGTCTCCCACGTGGAGGTCCCAGGTTTGGTTCCCAGTGCCTCCTAAAGAAGACGAGCAGACGCCGTAGCCAACGGGGAGCAGATGTGGCTCAGGTGGTTGGGCACTCGCCTCCCACGTGGGTGGCGCCTTCTAGAGAAGACCACAGCAAGCAGACAGACGAGGGAGCCATCTCTGGATGAGGGAGCTGGGGAGAAATAAAAAATACATTTAAAAATCTTTAATAATAAACTATTTTAGGGCAGTTTTAGGTTTACAGAAAAACTGCAGGGGATGAAGAGCAACCCCACCCCCCGCCCCGCTTTGCCCGTTATTACCATCTTACATCAGTGTGACGACATAGGTAGAATCCATGAACCGATATTGACACCTTGTTAGTAGCTGAAGTCTACACATCAGAGGTACTTCTCTGGGCTGCACAGTTCTCTGGGTTTTGGTAAATGCACACTTGTCATCTCAGACTGACATTTTCAGAAGGTGGTTTTGGGCGCTCTGGGGGCAGTGGTGGGGTTTGGCCAGGTGGCTGACAGGAGCAGGGAGAAGGAGAGAGAGAGACGGGCGTGGAGTGATGTGGAGGGGAGCCTGAGGGTCTTCTGACGGGCTGGATTGCGGCTAAGCTGGAAAGGGGTCCCCATGTGAGGGCCCCAGGCTGGACGGCAGGCGGCACGAAAACAGGATCCGGTCACCTTTTTTGTGCAAACTAAGCTTTGAGTTTCCATTAGGAGCCAAGCCAACAGGTCAAGAACTATTAGGATGTTTAATTGTGGGGGCTGGGGCTCACCCCAGAATGCCCCGCCCTGGTCCCCCACCCTCCTTCCTCGGGATCTTGGCCTACAGGCCTCTTCCTTCCACGCGTTCTCCACGGGACTCGCTCCTCGCGTTCCTGCCCCCACGGGCCCTGGGTTTCCTGGCCCTACGAACCTTCGCCGTCCCGCGGCGATGCCCGTGGAGTCCGCATCTCCTCTGGGCGTTAGGTTCTGTGAGGGCAGCGCAGGCTCTCTCTCCATCCCCGGCACTTCTGAAATCCACCCCAGAGTACGCACTCAGCAGACATGATAGAATAAACAAAAGTTATTGAAATATAACATGAAATGGATCCGAGTGCTTTGGGCATGGGGTGAAGCAGGAACAAGCAGAGCAAGTAACTCAACAGTGCGTGATGCATTCCTTGGTAGAAATTATATTTTTAAGCAACAAAATTAAATATTAGGTGTTTTCCAGGTGCTGCTACCATGTCAATAAATGTCCTCAGTTCCCACACACACTCACCAACAGCTGCCCCTCCCAGCCACCCCCCCCATCATCGCTCTCTTCTCTTTTGGGCAGAACAGTGCTGAGAGTGCTGAGCTCGTCCTGGTGCTAAACTATTGTACCTGTTTCCACGTGCAGCATCAGTAAAAAGAGAATTAATCAATTCTGATTCAAATGCTGGCAAAGGAGAAGCTGGGAGTTCAGCCCACACTTGGAAAGCATGTTTAATAGCTGTTATCTGGGAATTTCAGATTTGAGGTCTTGATTACATAGCTACCTGCCATCAAGAAAATGTGCAGGAAAAACAAAAGAAAGCACAAGCTTAGCTGCTTTACCAACCCTGAGAGCTTTCTGAACAGGCTTGTATAGTTCGTCAGATCTGGGGCCACATCTAGTATTAGCTACAGGCAGAGATGAGAGGGTGAACGTGTAAAATCCCAGCTCTCACGTGGAGCTGCTCTTAAACCACAGATGCCTGCAGATAAGCCTCGGTTTTCCATCCAGCAACGCCCCGAATGATGCAAAGTGCTTTCCCAGGTCAGTCCAGTTTGTTTTGTTAAACTGTGTGCATTGTGATCCAAAATCCTCTGCTCCACAAACATCAATTAGTTAGCGCTGACCTAATGATAATGATCTTGCTGCATATTAGAGTCAGCTGATACTCTCCCTAATTAGAGGATGCTCCAATTATAATTAACCCAAAGGTCGGTGCTCCTGGCTCTCCCAGGGTATTGTGGAAATGAACCATGCGGCGATAGTGCAGCTAATGACAGACCCAAGAAAGAGGCTTGGTATTTCCACACGGATACACCGACCCCTCGCTGCGGCTGGGCGGCCGGGCTGCCCCGAAACCAGGAGCTGCAACCCTGAGCTCTCTCCTCCACACTCCAGTCCGGGTGGGAAATACTCCATTTGATCACTTCGTAAAAATGAATGGGTGTCACTATTCTTGACAAAATATTCATTTGGGCAGTATTTCCCAATGTTTTGTAACAATTACAGAACTTAAATAAAATATTCATATGTATTTCCCTAATGGAATATTTTTCCTGCAGGGATTCCGTTGGTGGACTCAGCCTTCGGTCTCCTGGTTTTGAAGAGTTCACACGCACACCTTCTGACCTAATTTCCTTTTTCCATTCACCAGTGCTCACCATCATTGCACGAAACACCTTCCTCAAAGTAGATGAGATATTTAGGAGATGCCATATCTCGTGAGGAAATTACTTTATCCTCTCAAATTAGCAATCATATTCTGTCCGACATTCTTGGCTGCAACAAGATAACTTCCCATAAAAACTGAAATAAGATGCATGAGGACAACTTTTGAAATGTATGCACTTTTTTCTGTTTAAAAAAGTAGCAGTGGTAGTTAAGTATTGATACTATCTTTTTCAATAAGACAATTCCTGCAAAATAAAAAAAATGCATATTTGTTACATAAATATGTACATGGTCAAACAACCGTGCTTTCAAAATAAGACAAATATGCTTACCAACAAGACTGTGTGGGTTTAAAACGACATTGCCAAATGAGTTTTATTTCCACGAGGCTTCTAAAGCTCAGATGCACCCACCAAATGGCATATATATAGAATTTCTGTAAAAGTAAAGTAAAATTTGCCTTTCTAGAAAGCCAAGCACAGATGCAAAATCACTATCATGGGACGCTGGCCGGAATGTGGTCCATTTTTCTATAAAATGTAGAATTAAAATATGCCTAGAAGGCTGGCAAATTTAACCACAATCAGACACTGGAGGCAATCACTGTGAGGTGCTGACAGAAGACAAAGAAATCTCTCAAAGAATTTTCCCAAAGACACGATTTCCACATCTCAGATTGAAAGAGCCAAGAGGCCTCGGCACAGCCTGCTTGCCTGCCTCTTACAGGGAAGTTTTTCGCCACAGGAGGGCTCCCATATGAAAAATGGAGTCATCTATTAATAAAGAAATGAATCATCAAAATAAAGAGCTGAAGCAAAATGCGTGGCCCTGGAGCTGAGGGGACATTTGCCACCTATCAGAGATCACACACGTGCAGGCTGCCCTGCAGGAGCCCCAAGTGCCAGTGAGCAAGGCCCAGCCTCAAAGCACCGAGCGCTGCCCCATTCTGCAGCCACCGAAGCCGTAGCCCATCCAGACTGTCCGCACACGTGCACGCAGTGTCTGTCCCACAGTTTGCTGACATGGAAAAGAGAATCCCACGTGGCTCAACACGTTACAGATCCATCTGTCTGTCTGTTCGTTTCCTCACCTACACACTAGGAAATTAACTGACTTGGGGTTGGGAACACTGTCTTGGATAAGGGTAAATCTTTTCATTCTTGGTGAGACTGATGTTCTTTCTCTTTTTTTCCTGAGCAGGAAGTTTCTACTGGGGACAAAACTAATATATTTTGAGGAACACACTCTTGCCTGCTTGCAGGCCGAGGGTATGGTGAGTGGGCTGCGCCTTTGGATGGGGGCTCCATGTGCCTGAGGTGTGTTTCCAGATGTTCTCCAGGGTAAATAAACTGCCTAGAAAATTTTCTGTAGAAATAAAGAGTTCTCCAAGCAGAACTTTTTTATCCTATAACTGAAAGTGGAGTATCAGAGATTATTTTTATGTGCGTATTTGAATTCTGACTGCACGTATTCCAGTTGGAAGGTTTAGCTAGCACGCCCCAATCCGTGGGCTTCGTTTTCCTGAGCTGTGCAAGAAGAGGGACAAACGTCAAAGGCCCCTGCTCCCAGGACTACCACGTGCCTTTCTGAGCAGTCGTCTTGTTTGGAAGATGGACTTGTTTTTGCTGGATGCAATTTTGTGTCTGCCCCTAATAATAAAGGGAGGGAACTGACATCCGTGGATGACTCCGTGTCCCCAGTGCACGGGGCCTCGCTCCCTTGTGCGCCACTTAATCCTTGCAGCAGCCCTTTGGAGAGAACGGCATCGCCCCCAGCGGCCATCTCTGCGGACCCTGGACCTGCCCTGAGGAGCGGCCCAGCCCTCAGGCAGCAGGCAGCGCCCTGAGCCTCTGCGGGCAGACCCCAGAGCCCGCCATCCTTCCACTGACGCGCAGAACGGCTCCGGGGTGGGAGTGAAATGCAGGGTGGCCAGATGTCTCACCGGCATGGTGTCGGCAGCTCACCTGCTGAAGGAGGCACAGCCGGCAGCTCTGCGCTGAGTTGTGTCTTTGTAATGAGGGCAAAAATCTCACCGTTTCACAAAGCACACACAAAACACATT
>JAQZBX010097377.1:0-11698 GCA_029593785.1 Cabassous unicinctus
TCTCCCCTCTCCCCTCTCCCTGGGGCCACCTCGGTGCTGGCTGGTATCCTCCCTGAGTTTTAAAGGAGGTTCAGGTGTCCAAACCCACAGAAAGGAAACCACTCCCCATCCTTCGCCAGAACCCTCCTCCTCCCAGAGAATGCTCCCTTCCACTTGCTAGCTGGTGAGTCAGGGGATCCATGGAGGTTATCTGCCTTGAGGGTGGGGCTTAGCTTCCCTCTGTTTCCAGCCACAGAGGCGAGCAACTCACAGTTTTTCCGTGGGCTCTCTATCTCTTTGTCCAGTTCCTTCTAGATTGATGCCCTGAAGCCTCCTGCTCTGTGGGTTCACAAAACAGTTTACTCAGGTAGGATTTTGCCCCTTCTTGGTCATTTTTTTTGTGAGAGAGCTGAGGAGTGCCTGC
Organism: Cabassous unicinctus; assembly: GCA_029593785.1. Lineage (NCBI taxonomy): Eukaryota > Metazoa > Chordata > Mammalia > Cingulata > Chlamyphoridae > Cabassous > Cabassous unicinctus. The sequence continues at coordinate 404 of JAQZBX010097377.1, forward strand.
CTACAACAACGCCATCATCCTGGAACTGCCCTAGACCTTTCAAACACGAATCCCAGTTTATTAGGCACCACCTTCTGTATAAAGAGAGTCCCAGTTTTGGATATAAAGGCCTAGAGTCCTCTAGAAAGGGATGAGGAAAGAGAGAAAACAACATGCAAGTTGATTCTCAATAATTCTACCATGTACAGAGGAAGAAAGAAACTTAGCTTAGAAAAGATGAAGAACTTGCCTGGGGATTCATGACCCAAGTCATGATTTGAACTTAGGACCTTCGGCCTCCAAAATCCAAATGTTTTCCAGTAAATAGTGAAAAAGAGCATTAAAAAATAAAGTAACGGGAAACTGATGTGGCTCAAGTGATTGGGCTCCCATCTACCATATAGGAGATCCAGGGTTCGATTCCCGGAGCCTCCTGGTGAAAGGCAAGCTGGCCATGCTGAGTGCTGGCCCGTGCAGGAGTGCTGGCCTGCCCAGAGAGGTGGCGCAGCAAGATGACGCAACAAAAAGAGACACAGGAGAGACAGTAAGAGATGCAGCAGACCAGGGAGCTGAGGTGGCCAAGAGATTGAGCTCCTCTCCCACTCTGGAAGGTCCCAGGATCGGTTCCCGGTGCCACCCAAAGAGAAGACAAGCAGACACAGCAGAATACACAGAGAGCAGATAGTAAGCACAAAAACAATGGGATGGGGGAGGGGGAGGATAAATAACTAAATAAATCCTTTTTAAAAATTAAAATAAAGTAGAAGTCTACACTTTTCCCAAAAATGAGATTTTATTGATCCATCCCCAAATATTTAACTTGGCCTGTGAAGAGAAATCCAGATTATCATTTGCCAAAATATTGAACAGATTGTCATTGCTTAATTGTAGTCTATTTAAGTTGCCCCAACCTCCCACTTGACAACCAAAATAACATGTATTATACAAATATTTTCACTATTTGTAGCCAATTGATTATGTGCCAAATGACTATGATCTTAAGATGATTGCTAATGTAAATTATATATATTACTTATTTATATATACATTATATATATATATGTATAATTTCCCCTGGTTGATGTTGCTTTCCTAAGTAGGTGTCTTGCATTAAAATGATCAATAGCCAGAATATAATATAAATTTCAATACAAATACATTATTAGCCAGAAAGACTTTACTCATGAAATACTAATGTTGAAGTTTTATAGACTTTTCTATTCTTAAATTTGGTTTTATGGCCAAATTATAGAAGTTTCAAGAACTTTTAATCCTTTCAATTTTACTTGATAATGACACAAAACTTGATAATGAAACTGCTATTGGTTAAAATAAGGCATAAAACAAACTAAAAAAATTCGTAATATTCTTAAAAAGTTATATCCCTGGAGTTGTATTTTACCAATTCTCTTAATCATATAATCAAAAATAGCATACTATAATGCCTCTTTAGGCAAGATGCTATGAGGAGGGTCTTAAAAATCAGGTTAAATAGACATATTCCCTTAGATCTTACATTTTAAAGGCACCAGCAAATTAATGCAGATACATGGAATATCAAGAATCACAGAAGTTCTCTGAAGTCATACAAGCCGTGGTGTATATGTGTACATGGAGGGGGTGGTGGTAGGGATAATTGCTTGAGGAAAATAGAAGAAAGATCCCCCCCACCCACTGAAAGATTTCTTCAGCATTAACAATCACACCAACATGCGTGACCTGGGATTTAGAAGTTAATGAAGAACCTATTCAAGTAAAATGAGGCGAGAAAACCCAGAAAGAAGGCACAGACTCCAGGAAACAAAGAAGGTCCCCTTGGCCTTGGACCATTCAAGAATCCTGGAACTTATGTGGTCAGTCCTTGGAGGCAGCCTCTGCTGTTGCTCTATGCCCAGGACTGTTTGTGTATTCAGAGGTGGACAACACCACTGGTGGCTTTACTCCTTCTGTACCAAACTCAATGAAGGGGAATCATCCAAGTTTCTCTAAGCAACAGTACTGGGTGCAGTTTCTTAGAGTTACCTAGACAGCCAACTCCTGCTGAGGTTTTGCCACCCCGTAGTACTGCATTTAGGAAGGCTGACATCTTGGCCACTCAGAAAACCTGAAACCCAGGTCCCCTTCCCAGGCCTCCTTTCTGGTTAGTCCCAACCTCTTTACCCTTGTCGGATAAAGCAGTGGATTACTGAAATTCTGAAGGCTTGCTTGCAAATAAATAATACAGGCTTTAGATGGTGATTTGAACTCCTACAGGGTGTAGTTTGTGCTTAGTTTTTGACTAAATTCTGTAAAGATAGGTTGCCTGGTAAGAGAGTACAATACAACTGAGTTCCTACGTGTATTTGGTTACCGAGATATAACACTTAATGTTTCCTAGTTCAGAACACAAAGACTTCCTCACCTCAGTAGAGAATTCTAATTTGCATCTCATTCTTCAGCCATTACTAAACTAAAACTAACTTCCTTCCAGCTGTCTCTCCATTGCTCCAGAGATCTCAACAATTTAACCTGCTCAAGTGGTGAAGGAACCCAGATTATGAGTCAGACCAGAAAAATTAAGCCTGTTTAAGGAGGCTTTGTTAGTTGAGGGAGGAAAGTCAAGATAATCTGTTAGACCAGGTGGTGCCTATTGAGGCAGATCAAAGAGATGGACAAGAACTGTAATTAAAGAGAAATTATATCATGTACAGAAATTAATAGTCTTCACATACACAAAGGATAAACAGAGATTATAAAAGCAATCGCAGCAAATAAGATCAAATACTTAAAAATAATTTTAACAGGATATATGCAAAACCTACATGAGAAAAACTTAAAAACACTTGAAAGTCACCAAAGTAAACTTGAATAAGTTATCTCCTATTCATGCATAGAATAAATCAGCATTATAAAGTTGTGAATACTCCATAAATTAATTTAGAAATGTAACACAACCCACCAAAATACCAATAAGACTTTTTAAAATGGAATTAGAGAAGTTAATATTAAATTTCATGTAGAAAAGTAAACATGTCAGAATATCATGGAAAACGTTGGGGAAAAAAACTATGAAGGGGGGAATTAGCTCTTTTTGATATCAGATACTACAAAGCCTCTATAACTGTGGTTCTGGCACATGAATAGACAGACCACTGGGACAGAGTAGAAAGCCTACATGGAGACCCAAATATATATAGAAATATAGTATATGATAAAAGTGCTTCTAAAATTTCTGGGGCAAAGGTAGAATTTTAATAATCAGGTAGCCATTCAGAAAAATAATCTATACACAAGAGTAAACTCCAAATGGATCATGGGTGTAAATATTAATATAAAATATGAAACCATACACATATGAGAAGAAAACATGGGTAAATTTCTCATTAACCTCAGATTTGGAAAAGGCTTTCTAATTACAATTCAATATATTTATTGCCTTTTATTGAGGCAATAAAAGAAATGGTTGATAAATTTGACTAAGTGGAAATAAAATTTGTTTAATGGCAAAGAAATACCATAAACAAAGTAAAAGGATAACTGCCTAACTGGGACAAATATCTGCAATATATATCCAAAGAGCTAAAATCCATAATTTATAAAGAACTCTTAAATTTTCAGGGCAAAATTCTCACAGAAAAATCAGAAAAAGGCATGAACAGACAATTAATTAAAAATATAAATAAAAATGGCTCTTAAACATATGGAAAAAAGCTCAAATTTTCCCCTAACTAGAGATATACAAATTCAAACAACACTGAGATACCATTTCTCACCAGTCAGATTGCAAAAAAATTTAAAAGTATAGGAACATATTCTGTTGACAAGGCTGTGGGGAAACAACTGTTCTCATGCATGTCTGGTGGGGATGGAAACTGGTACAATTTTTCTGGAGGGAAGTTTGGCAATACATGTACACTTTCCTTTTGATATAGAAATTCCGCTTCTAGGATTCTACCCTGAGGACACACCTCCAACTGTATGAAAATACATATGCACAAGGTTATTCACTTCAGCATTTTTGCTCTGCAAAATATTGGAAACAATTTAAATGCTCAAACATAAGAGGATATTTGAATAAACAATGGTACATCCACACAATGGGAGTACTATATGGTGATAAGAAAAGTGAAAAAGATCTCTATGAATTGATATGAAGACACTTCCAGAATATATTGTTAAATGAAAAACAAGCAAATTGCAAGAGTGTCTATAGTATCTACCCTCCTTGAAAGAAATGAGATATAAGAAAGCATGCATGTATCATCTTCTTTGTGAAAAAGAAATACAAGCTGGGTAAACCAGAAATAATGAAACTGGTAACTTAAAGGCGGTGGGTGGAAACAGGGTGCAAAAAAAAGAGAGAATGGGAATATGGAGTAGGGACCCACATGAGTATACCTTTAGCATGACTCTGACTCTTAGAAGCGTGGTAATGTTCCCCACACCAAACAAGACAAATAAATAATTAAAATCCACCAGGATACAGGGGAAACCAAAATGTAATACAAATAGAAACAAATGAACACATAGAAGGGGGTGAAAAAGAAAAAGAACTAACCTCACTGGAAAATCTTATTTTAACATGTACTATGAGGTTAAAGAAAGAGAATTTTGAGTAAATTTGTTTTCTGCAATTAGATATTCTGACACCACTTCATGTGTATACAAAGTTTGAGCAAATAAATAAATATATTGTGGGTATTGAAAGCTAGGTTTCTCACTATTAGAGAAAATAGAAATAAGGAAAGGGAAAAACTAGACTGAACTCTGTAGTGTTGGATTAGAATCAGAAATATTAGTATGAACTTATGTTTTTAACTATATATACAGATAGAGATGTAGAAAAATTAAATATCACTGTGTGTTTTTTGTGGGTTAATTTACATGCATATATTTTATACCTCTGATAGAGGGCTTAGTAACAATGAGAACTCAAAACAAATGTGTAAACCTTGTACCCAGATCCTGGTTTCTAAATATATTTTCCAATAAAAAAGGAACCAGGGCTTCCCAGAAAAATAGCTGATTCTAGGGCTGGGACAGAGAACATGCCAAGTTAGGCCTTGAACATCTTGTGGTGCCAGAGAGTAAGGAAGTGCTCAAAATATAATGGAGACATGTTGAAAGGACACAGAAATCAACCTGAAGGAGTGCTCAAAGACCAAAGCTAGAAATTTTCAGAAAAAAAGAGAAATGATAGTGGAGTGTAACATACAGAATAAAATAAATGTTCATTAGTCCATACTGTTATAAATAAATAATTGAATAAATAAATGCATGATGGAGAACTACTGTTCCATAAAAAAGAATTCAATTAATAAACATAGAAGAAATGATGGAAAGAGAATCTTCATTGGGTCAACACCACAATAATAATTGTTGCTGGCAAGAATCTTTGATGTATACTAAAGTTAGTGGGAGAAATTATTATGAGAAACCGTACATTTGTATAGTTGCAAACTATGTCCCCAAAAGATACCCATTAATTAGGTAGGGAAGAAGAGTAACTTTACAGTGGAGAAATCTGGAAGCCACCCTCTTAAATAAAGTGATCAGAGGTAACATCACTGGAATTACAACATATCAACATCATGTACCTCTTGACGTGCTGCACTGAGGACACAGCATCACTTCTTTGGTGTTCATGCCAAAATTGCATAACCTCAACCTAATAATGAGAAAACATCAGACAAACCTGAACTGAGGAACATTCTACAGAATAAGTTGCAAACATTCTTCAAAAGTGTCAAGGTCATGAAAGACAAAGAAAGACTGAGGAACTGTCCTATATTGGAGGAGACTAAGGAAACATGACAAGCAAATTCATTGTGGAATTCTGGATTGGTTCATGGACCAGCTGGAAAACTGGTGAAATGTGAATGTGACCTATAGCTTATTAATAGAACTATATCACTGTTAATTACCTGGTTTTGATAAATGTACTAGTTATGGTAAACACTGTCTTAAATATATCTTTGTGCAAATTTTTTAAATGGATAGATTCCTTGTTGGACTTCTTAAGTCCAAAGTTGTTGTACATTTATTATTTCGATGGATATTGTGAAACTGCTTTTCAAACAGGCTTCAATTTAAACTCCCACCTATAGCATATGAAGAAGCTAGATTCTTGCATCATCACCAATGCATGACATATTGGCATCATTTACTCTAAAAGGAAAAAAAATCTTGTTTCAATTTGCATTTCTCTCTATATTAAAGAAGTCTTTTTTTTTTATTTCTTTGATCATTTGTATTTTATCTTCTTTGAATTGCTTGTTCATATTCTCTGACTATTTCTCCATCCAACCTCTGTGTTTTTCATCCTTGTCAATGTCTTGAAGGTTTTTAAAAAAATACTTTTCTTACATATTGTTGGTATTAATCCTTTGCCTGTTAACTATGGCACTTGTCCTTTCATTTTTTATACCTATAACTGTTTTTAATTGCCATCAGGTCAAATTGCCCTTCCTTTTCCTTTATGACAGCTGGGTTTAATCAATTGCTTTAAAATGCCTTCTCCTTATTAAGATCATAAAAATATTTCTCCTTTATATTTTGCTTCTTACATTTAGTAAATTGTTTTAAGGATTAGTGGGGATAGCTATATGAAGAAGGTGTAGAAAGGCTTTCCAAACATTGATTTGGGGCAATTGCCCTAGCTTTTAGGAATTGAATGAGTAACAAAGTGCCTTGAACTTTGGGCTTCTTGTGGACGTGACCTATATGATATTGACTGCTATAGTCAATATGCTATATTCATACATAATGTTTTCTCTTCCTGCCAGTGTCCTCATCAAGTGTGCTGATTTCCTGGGTTTATCTAGTTAGTTATCTGAAAGACTTATCTTTATCTCCCTCCCTGATCTCTCCTGATGACTGTTAAACCAAGATCCTCCTTAAGCCAGGAAGAGTGAAGGCTGCTTCAAGGGAAAATCTAGGGATTCCTCTCAGAAAACGAATAGATCAAAACAAAAGACTGTGAAGGCCTCCTAAGCACTGTAAGCCAAGGACCTGCAAAAGTAAGATACTTTCCCTGCTGCTTGTTAAAGAGAGAAACAAGGATGATGTAAAAGGCCCTTCTTTGCCCCTGTCATACATTACAAGTGAGATTAATTCCTATCTCCTTCCCTGTGATTGGAGCTCTAATACACAAGGAAGGAAGTGGCACTTCAACAGCTATGTCAGACTCTGGCACTTATTGATAAAGCCCAGTATTCAAGACCAGCTCCTCTCTATCTTTTCCAAAACCCTGATCTTGGGAAAAGAGAAACACTGAAATCTAGAAGAGGAAATGTCAAGTCCTTTGTCTTGGAACTCTGTTTAATAACTTTTTGAATAATTATAATCAATGGCTTGGTTCACTTCATATAATTTATCTTCAGGAACAAAGTGTTCTGTTTCCTAAGTCTTTCTCCATTATCTATGGGAGTACTAAAAGTTTCTTTAACTCTTAAAGTATTGAAAGAAACTGGAATGGTCCACTGGCTCATCGCTCATCACGGCAAACAGGCAGACACACTGAACTAGGCTGGAAGGAAAAGAGACTTTATTGGCTGGTGGAGGACAGGAGATCTAATCAATTTCAGATCTGCCTCCCCGCTAAGAGGTTTTCTTAAAGCTTGTATACAGCTTTGAAACAAAGAAAATTAGTCAACCCCTTCATTTCTGTGAAGGGGTTGGGGAGTTTTTCTAGTTTTCTTCTCTAACATTTAAAATACATATTATGCCTGGTGCCTCTTAAGTTTCATCGTTATAAGAATAGAGACATTTTCTGTACAAAGAAAGAGAAGTTAAAGGTCTAGTCATATTAAACTTGACAGGACTATGTGCTTTTCTATAGAAACTTTATGCTTCTCCTAAGGTGCTTGCTAGGTTACAAGTTCTACTCATGTTACAAATTTCTCTGGATTATACTTGAGCTACAGTAATAAATTTAATGACCTTTTCATTGGCAAAAAAAAACCCAAAACAAACAACAACAACAAAAAACACAAACAAAAATATAAAGCTCATGATAAAATCAGTTCTTCATTTTGGGATGGGAAATGGTCAGGAATTTTGCACTCCCCAAAACCTATACCTAGCTCTTAGAGACAGCTTTGAGCTATTGGCTCCGCTTTCAGAATGGGGCTTCTCACTCCCCTGGTCTTTCTTTTGAAGTGAGCACTGAAGTGAGTCTGACCCTGGTGCCACAGCCACCTGTAAATATCAAGTGAAACCCCTGCCATCTATATGTGCCTGCCTTGTGCTGTGCCTTCTTGACTGCTGAGTCCTTTAAGGTAGGTGTTTCAAACAGCTAAACCATATGTGGCAGGATGTGAAGAGGACTTTTTGCTGTCAACTCTCAAGACTAAGGGCATGTACTGTCAAAATTGCCACTAGTAATCTCTAAAAACTGTATGTGTCCAGATACTGTAAGTATATATCTGTGCTATCAAAGGGTGCTAGAAGAGCTAAGAGGTTAAGAGGAAATTAATTTATGACAGCAAGTAAATAGTACCGGTCATCTTCAGAAAATGCATTAGTCTTCGTTCCTTTACACTATCTCCTAGGGTTATTTAATGACAGTGATTTTTAACTGTAGAATTCAGTATGAAAGGTCATTAAGAGAAAACTACATTCCACAAGTAAAATAAAAATGCCCCAGTTTCCTTCTGTATTGAAATTCTTGGGACATTCATTGAATCATTACACTGTTATGATTTATATTCCATCTGGAGAGAGTCTCACAGAGAAAGTCTTAAATCCTCAAATGTCTTAAAATGCATAGATGATAGGCACTTATGCTACCTATGAAATTTTTCCTGCTGCTTCCTAATCTTATAGATCAAAAGTAGCCTCAGCACTATTCATTTTAAATTAATATTTTAACATTCAGTATTGTTTGGAGACTTCTCTCAGCATTTTTAACAACTTTATTGATATATGATTCACATACCTTAAAATTCACTCATTTTAAGTGCATTAATTAATGTTTTTTTTACCAAATTTGCAGAATTGTGTAACTATGCACTACATTCTAATTTTAGAACATTTTTAAAAGATGTATTTTATTTATTTATTTATTCCGCCACCCCCCAAACCCCCTTGCTGTTTTGCACTTGCTATCTGCTCTCTGTGTCCATCGTTGTGTGCTCTTCTTTTTAGGCTGTGCCAGGAACTGAACCCAGGATCTTTCATGTGGGAGGGAGGCGCCCAATGGCTTGAGCCACCTCCACTCCCTGCTTGTTGTGTCTTTTGTTGTGTCTCTTCGTTGGGTCTTCTCATTGCATCATCTTGTTGCATCAGCTTCCTCTGTCAGCCTGTTGCATTAGCTCATTGTCTTGTTTGTCTTCATTAGGAGGCACTGGGAACCAAACCAGGGACCGCCCATGTAGTTGGCGAGCGCCCAGTTGCTTGAGCCACATCTGCTTCCCTAGAACATTTTTATCACACTAAAAAGAAAAGCTGTTACTTCCCGTTAGCAGTTACTTCCCATATCCTGAATCTCCACCCCTACCCTCACCCCAGCCCAAGATAACCACTAAGCTAACTTTTATCTCTACAGCTTTGCCTATTATGTACATTTCATATAGATGGAATCATATAACATGTAGTCTTTTTAAAAATCTTTTTATGTTGAAATACTTTCAAATGTACAGGAAAGTTGCAAATATAATACAAACCTCATATAGAGAATTCCAACACACCTCTATCTCCCATATACCCCAGATCTATCAATTTTGTCATTTTGCCACATGCCATATCATACTTTCTATTATCTATCTATCTACCTATCTATCTAATCATCTATCCATTTGTCTGCTATCTACTTATCAATCCATTTTCTGAACACTTGAATGTAAGTTATATACATCATGATCCTTAAACACTTAATACTGGCCATGTACATTTCCTAAGACAAGGATATTCACTTATGTAACCACCTTAAGTGTCGATATCAAGTTCAAGAAATTTAACATTGATATAAAGTTTACAGCTATATTTCAACTTTTTTCATATGTACCAGTACTGTCCCTGTCTTTTCTCCTCCCTTCTTAATCCCATCCATGATCATATATTTCATTTAATTGTCACTGTCTCTTTAATTTCTCTTTCTTTTAATTGTGGGAAGATACATGCAATATAAACTTTCCCATCTCAACCATACCTAAGCATACCATTCAATTAGATTAATCACATTCACAATATTGAGGTACCTTCAACACCTTCCATTAGTAAAACTTGCCCATCTCCCCAAAAAGGAGCCCTATACTCATTATGCATTAACTTCCCATTCTCCCTGACCCCCACCCCTGGCAACCTGTATTCTAATTTATGTTTCTATCAGCTTGCCTATTCTCCAGTGTTTTCTTTTTAGTTAACATGGGGCTTAAATTTAACATTCTAAATGTAAACCAGTCTCGTTTGCTTGATACCAAACTAACTTATATACTGTACACAAACTATTTTCCTATACCCCTCAGTCCAGCTCCCTCACACTTTATGTAGTTCTTGTCGTGAATTACATATTTATACATTATGAGTCAAAAACCACCCACTTACCTGATTTATCATTATATTTATGCTTTCATCTTTTAGATCTACTAAGAAGTAAAAAGTGGAGTTAGAAACCAAAAATACAATAGTACTGGCATTTATATTTACCCATGTTTTAACCTTCACTGGAGATCTTTATTTCTTCTTGCAGATTGAATCTAATGAATATTGTTCTTTCCTTGAACTTGTAGAACTCTCTTAAAGCATCTCTTGTAGGGCTGGTATAGTAGTGACAAACTCCCTCAAGCTTTTGTTCATCTGGGAATGTATTAGTCTCTCCCTCTTTTCTGAAAGACAGTTTTGCCAGATATAGAATTCTTGGCTGGCAATTTTCTCCTTCCAGCACTTTAAATGTGTTATCCCATTGTCTTTTCTTAGTGGACAATGATATACTACATTTTAAATGTGTTTATTGGACACTTTTATATACCCTTTGGAGAAATATATTTTGCCAGCTTTTAAAAATTAGGTTATTTGTTCTTTTTATTGTTGAGAATATATAAGAATAGTTTATATATTCTGGATACCAGTCCCTTTCCACATCTATTATTTGCAAACATTTTCTCCCATTCTGTGGGTTATCCTTTTACTTTCCTGATGGCTTCCTTTGAAGCTGTTGTGCTTTTGGTATGACACATAAGAAGACTGTCTAACCCAAGGTCACAAAGAATTACCCCAATACTTTATTCTTTATTCTAAGAATTGAATAAAGTATTTAGTACTTACATTTAAGTCTTTGATACATTTTGAATTAATGTTTGTGTATGGTGCAAGGAAAGGTTTCAACTTCATTTTTTG
>JAQZBX010097378.1:0-11700 GCA_029593785.1 Cabassous unicinctus
AATTATCACTGATACATCTTTGATCTTAAGATAATTCAGGAAAATTTATTTAGCACATCAATATTAAAGGAATGTTACCTTTAAAATTTCTTAGAAAAGTGGGTTTTTGAATTGTCTTTTAAATATATTGCTAAGGAAGCATTCACTCCCTTCCTTTTTCAGCCAATCAACTGATAGCTGATGAACAGGAGGACTCAAAAAACCCTTGTATATTATAATCTCTCCACATGCTTTTGGATGTCCTTGTTGATTATTAGGTATCATGGACTCAAATATCTAGGAAACATAAATTAAGGTGTATGGGTCAGAAACATGTTTTTTGAGAAGAAATTTACTCATGTGGAATTGGACACATCTGTGTGGGCATGAACATTTTTTTATAACTCAAATTTTTATACATATTTTTAGCCACCCACTCTAGCATTATTAAAAAACACACATTCTACCTTACCTAATTATTATTTGGTTTCAAAAATTTCCTTGAATATGTGTATTTTCACATCATATTAACATCTTTTCAAACATCTAATTATTTCTCATAGTTTAGGCATTCTAGAATTTAGCACAGAATTTTCTTCTCAGTTTCAGAGATTCATTACCAATATGAGGTGTCAATAAGATGAAAGTAAAATGATCCAGTCTAAAAAAATACATCAGTAAAGAAAAACAAACTCCTCACTTGTATAGAGTGTTCCTATTGGAAATTGTTGTATGCTTTATATTACGCTTCCTTTCCCCTTAGGGAAAGCAATTATTAGGACTATAGAGGAAATATGCTCCTCTTCTTGATAAAATTGAATTACTACCAACCTAATAATGATGGCTTATATATAAATAATCAATTTGATATGTTGAAAAAGAAACCTAAATTTCAAAAGAGTGACATATTGTTTCTTTTGGGTATTCTTGAGTAAGATACAAAAAAGTTCTTCCAGGAATTCTATTGCCAGGCAATAGTAAACAATAAATGGATGTCATTCAAATATTTTTATTATAACCTGAAAAAATCAATTGTGTAAAATATGATTGTAGAGTCAACTTGCTAAAATTTGCATTTTTTGTGATAAGTAAACTTTAATGCTATTTTAATGTATTATTACACACTTTTATATCATTAAAATTATATACCATGCACATGAGAAATGGCATTTTCATAACAGTTTAGATTCAAATGAGTGGAATTTCTACCTTACTTTAACAAGCAGCTCATAACTCTATTCACCAGCAGTGCATTGATTACCTATGACCTTGTAACTTTTTATAAATTAATTGTTTTTTTAAATTAAATCACATGTGCTTAAAAGTATATTTTATGTCTCTGGAGTTCATAAGAATAATTTTAATTCCATTTAAACATCAATATAAAAGATCTCAAAATGCCCTTCCTTATATCTCTATTCTATTTTTTTAATTCTTATTTCCAACAGTGAAATTCTGGTTTCTCAATAATGCCACTCTATCATTTCTGATAGTCTACGATAGATACTCATGAATTTTGTAATTACTACACTGTAATTTTGTTTTAAAAATGCTGCTACCATTTAAAAAAAGAAGTTCAATATTATTTTGCAGTCCTTTTTGTATTTAGAATATATGTCACTAATTTTATATCTTAGACACTGTGTCCACAAATTATTGGAATTAATTTTCCTTTTTTTACTTTAGGACTACAATAGGAATTTCATGTACTGTTCAGTTCACTTTCATTTTTGTACTCAATTTTATGACTTGCTTTCTTCATCCATTTAAATATAAATAAGGGAACTTGTACAATGTCATAAATACATTTCCACCACCATCCTTATCGCTCCCACGATATTCCTACCCAAGATAGGTTTTTGGTTTCTTATTCATTTTGTCAGGAATCTTATTACAAATATTATTAAAATTTTATGTATTTGTGTGTGTATATGAGTAAGTGTATATGTAAATATATTATTTTTCCTCATTTTCCTTTCTTTTTTACATGAAAAGAAACCTGCTATACATATTACTTGCACCTTGCCTTTTAAAAAAAAAAATTATTTAAGTATATCACTCATACATGAACATACATAAACAATAAATGTATACCAATAATTATGAACTTATGAAACAAACATACATAACGTGATACAGGGCTATCATGCCTCACTCTAATGCCAATATCTTGCATTGTTAAACATTTTTAACTAATGATTAAAAGAGCATCCTCAAAATATTACTACTAACCAAAGTATATCCCCCCTACCCACCCTATTATTATTTTTATATCATTTATACATGAACATACATAAACAATAAGTGTATAGTAAAAGCTGAGAACTTAAAAAGCATACATTCATAACATCATACAGGGGCCCCATACATCAACCCTCCACCAACACCTTGCATTGTCATGAGACATTTGTTACAAATTATGAAAGAATATTGTCAAAATCTTACTACAAATTTTAGTCCTTATCTTATATTTGGTGTATTTTTCCCCAACCCACCCTATTATTATTTTTAAAATATATTTTTATGACAGAAGTTGTAAACTTACAAAACAATCATGCACATGTGCAGAATTCCCAAACAACATCCCTCCATCAACACATCACACTGTGTTGGAAAATTTGTTACAGATTATGAGATAATATCATCTGATTATTACCAGGTCACAATGTATATTTGGCACACATTTTCCAGACTCCCCCATTATCAACACAGTACATCTTTGGCACAGATGCAAGAATATTGCATTATTACTGTTAACCACAGTCCATAGGTCACTCCAGTTGTATTTTTCACATGCTTGTCCAAATTCTCACCACCCTGCACTAGTGATGTACATCTGCTCTAGCTCACAAAGGACACTCTTGCATCTGTACCATCAACCAGTATTCTCATCCACCTCTGGATTTACTGTGCTTTTCAGTCCCTAGATTATTCTCTAGCTTTCTGTCAATTGGTATTTACATCCTTAGACTGCCATTTTCAGCCACATCCTCATTCATAAACCAGCTGTAACTCACTATAATGTGTTACCATCAACTCTGTACATTTCCACACTTTTACAGTAAATCTAATTAAAACTTCTACATACATTAAAGATCAGTAGTCCATCTCAGTCTTCCTCTTATTTTCTTTAAGAATCCACACCTACTACCAGGTCTTAAGGATATTTTCCTACATTTTCTTCTAGAAGCTTTATGGTTCTTGCTTTTATATTTAGGATTTTTGTTCATTTTGAGTTAATTTTTGTACAAGGTGTGAGATAGGGGTCCTCTTTCCTTCTTTTGCTATGGATAACCAGTTTTCTCAGCACTGTTTGTGGAATGCAATGTTTTGCCTGTGCTGGGTGGGTTTGATAGGTTAGTCAAAAATCACTTGACCATGGATGTGAGGGTCTATTTTTAAACATAAATTTGTTTCCTTTGTTTTAAGTGTTTGTCTTTATGGCAGTACCATGCTGTTTTTACCACTATAGCTGGGTAATGTGACTTAAAGTCCAGAAATGAGAGTCTTCCAACTTTGCTTTTCCTTTTTAAGAGGTTTCTGGCTATTCAGGACCCCTTACTCTTCCAAATAAATTTGGTAATCATGTTTTCCATTTATCTAAAATATGCTGGTGAAATTTCTATCAGGATTGCATTGAATCTGTACATCAATTTGAGTAGAACTGACATCTTAATGATATTTAGCCTACCAATCTGTGAGATGGAATGTTCTAATTAGGTCTTTTGTTTTTAATTTCTTTTAACTATGAGCTGTAGATTTCTGAACACAAGTGCTTTACATCATTGGTTATGTTTATTCCTGAATATTTGGGTTTTGTCATGTTTTATTTTCACCACTCTTTTGACACTTTTAGTTACTTTTATTGATATAATCTTCATTTCTAGACTCTCTTCCAGGCCTCTCTCTCCTGTCTTTTCTTTTCAGGCTGTAACACACCCTTTAGTATTTCCTGCAAAGCAGGTCTCTTGACTACAAACTCTTTCTTTCTGTTTATCTGTGAATATTCTAAACTTACCCTCATTTTTTTAAAAACAATCTTGCTGGATATAAGATCCTTGGCTGGAAGTTTTTGTGTTGCAGTGTCTTAAATATATCATACCAATATCTTCTTTCCTCTATGGTTTCCAGTGAGAAATCAGCACTTAATCTTATTCGGTATCTCTTATATGTTATGCATTCTTTTTCTTTTTCTTTTCTCAAAATTCTCTTTTTGTATTTGGCATTTGACAATCTAATTAGTATGTGTCTTGGAGTTGGTCTATTTGGATTTTCTCAGATGAGGGTACATTGCGCTTTTTGCACATGGATATCTATGTCTCTCAATAGGGTTGGGAAATTTTCTACCATTATTTCTTCAAATATCCCTTCTGCCCCTTTTCCCTTCTCTTCTCCTTTTTGGGTCACCCATGACACATATGTTTGTATGTCTCTTGCTGTTGTTTAGTTCTCTGAGAGCTTGTTCAAGTTTTTCCATTATTTTCTTCATCTGTTCTATTGTATGCTCACTTTCAGAGGCCATTTCTTCAAGCTCACCAATCTTTTCTTCTGCTTCTTCAAATCTGCTATTATATTATTCCAGTGTATTTTTAATTTCATTTCTTGCAACTTTCATTCCCATAAGATCTGCTATTTTTCTATGTATGCTTTCAAATTCTTCTGTGTGCTCATCCAATGTCTTTTAATATCCTTAATTTCTTTAGCCTTCTCATTGAATTTATTAAGGAGATTTGTTTGAACATCTATGATTAGTTTTCTGAACTCCGTTATGTCATATGGAGGCTTATCTTGTTCCTTTAACTGGGCTATATCTTCCTGTTTCTTGGTGTGGATTGTAATATTTTGTTATTGTCGTGGCATCTGGCTTCCTAGAGTATTTGTTCTGGGTGCAGTTTTTCTGGTTAGTTTAGGACTTCCTGCTCTTTCTCCCTTGCTGGTTGTGTAGTTGGAGACAAGGATATGTTTGGTGCTATAAGTTGTGGAGGCTCAAGCTGCCCTCATTGTCCAAAGGACCAATGAAGCTTCTCCCAACTTTCTCCTTTGCTAAGGGTAGGGACAGAGCCACAGCTGTGTGGAAAAATCTAACTCATGCAGGCCTAGGCTGTAGTTGCCCAGAAAGACTGATGAAACTTCATGCCCCTTTCTCCCCTGCCTGGGGCAGGGATGGAGATGCAGGTGTGGGCAGCAATCTATGCAGTGCAGGTCCAAGATGACTGTAGTTGCCCCACAGACTTCTGATTATTCAATCTTTGTCAGCTAAATGTACCTGTAGTTACCTGGATAGGCTCTTGCAGGGCCCACCAGCTTCCTCCTTGCTAGAGATGTGGCTGAAGCTTAGGCCAGGGCTGCTGGCCAATCTGGGTGAAAGAAACCAGTCTCTACTGTCACTGTGATTTTCAGTCAGCCTGGCTTCCCCTCATACTGGGGGTGGATTCAAAATGGTAGCTACTGGTTTCCTTCTGACTTGGACAGACTCAAACTTCAGGTGTTCTTAGGGTTGTAATTTAGCCAGCCAAATTTACTAATCAGTAGCTAAAATTGGCGGCCAACTGTCTCTTCCTCCTCTCTTTTTGGGACATGGAGCTTCCAATTCCTACCAAAGAATATCTCCTGGGGTGGCTTTTCCTGCCAAAGAAGGAGGATCACCATTCTCCAAGGTGTGGCCTGTATTTTCCCAGAGAGCTGCAACAGTTGCCCCCAACTTTCTCCCTATCCATGGTGGCCCTGGGGCTTAGGCTAGAGCTGCAATCTGATCTAGATGGAAAGAAGCTGCTCCCTATCAGCACTGTGATTTTCTGTCAGGCCCACTTCTCTTCATGTCAGGTGTGGAGTTAAGATGGCTGCTACCAGCCTCTTTCTGATTTGGGCAGGTTCAAACTTTAGCTGTTCTTAGAATTATACTTTAGAAAGCCACCAAATTTACTAATCAGTAGCTGAAGTTGGTGCCCAACTATCTCTTCATTCCCCATTTTTTGGAAGTGGAGTTTCCAATTTCAGCTGTGGAACAGCTCCCAAAGTGGCTTGTGCCTCCAGTGAAGCGTGGGCACTGGCCTCTGTGGCATGGAGTGCTCTACTTATGAATCTTCTCTGCAGATGGGCAGCCTCCTCCTTCCATTCTTTCAAATATGTTGCAGGATGCACTTCTGGTCTCCTGGAGACCCCAAACAAGTGCTTTAGATAGTTCTGGGTGATTACTAAGTGCCCTGTAGCAGGAGCTGATTCTAGGAGTTCCTTACTCTGCCACCTCCTTGCTGTTTGTCTGATCAAATGCTTTTCAATTTTCTGAGGGACATATGGAAAATCCCAAAGACATTTTGTAATAAAAAAATATATTGAATAGGGTATGATTTTGTTAAGGCAACATTTCAAAAATTCTAGGAGGTTTGATCACCTGGCTAATAGGATTATAGGTCAGTGATAAACAATAATTGGTTACATATTTAACTAAAGTGACAATAAAATATTTGAAAAGTAAATATAGGAGATAACATGATTATACAACAAAGGAAACCAAAATTCAGATATTGTAAATATTGAAAATACTTGTTCTCTTAAACAGTAAAAGATAATGAGGTCAATATAAGTAACAATGATATTAGTCTTACAAGACAGATTATCTTTGTCTTCTAGGCAGATTCCTCAGATAGTTAAGGAAGCCTTTTATAACTTCTCACAAAGAGAATGCCAATATTCCAAGAAAATGTCATCATTTTAAAAGAGAGAAAACCAAATTCTAGTTTTTGTTTTAATACACTGTTTGATATGAAAGCACTTAAAATATCTCATGAATAAACCTATCAAATCTTAGGCAGCATTGTCCATGAGAAACAAAATTCATTTCCACAAACCTTCTACAACTTTCTTTATCTATTCAGGTTTTTTCCTATTCTTTCTTATTTCTAATTCTGCAGCAGTTTATTTACTTTAGGACAAAATACTCTTCTTTTCTTTAACTAAAATGCATCCTACATACTTGCTAAGTGAAATCTCAGACAATTAATTTGGTTAAAAACTTAAAAAGTAGCATTCTTAAATATCGCCTCTACATACACTTAGAACCATGCAGAAAGTGATATAACTTTTGCTTTATTGTCTATTATACTTTAGAAACTCAAGAAGAGAAGGAAATTATATGTTGTTTATCCATATTAGAGTATCTTGGTCTTCCCTCTTCCTTGTCTTCCTGTTCTATTATTGTTCCTGCTAGGATTAAAGACTTTCATTTAGCTGCTCTGTTATTGTACTTTGCTGTTGAGAAATTCCCATAGCTTTCCTCATTCGATAGTCTTGATATTTCCCACTTGCTGAAGGTTAGCATCAACATTCACAGGACTCTGATTTTTTGTTTCTTTAATTTAAAATGCACTTGAGAAGTATTGTGCCACTTTTTACAAGCTCCATTGTTTCTAGAAAGAAACTTGCAGGTGTAAGAATTTTTTTAGTATACCTAACATTTTGTTTCTCTCTCACTGCTTTCATTTTTTTTTTTCTCGTTTTTCACAATATTGATTTGGATTTTTCTTTTTGTGAATTCCTGTGGCATCATCCTGTTCAGGCTTTATTAACATATTTGAATCTATTGTTTTAATGTCTTATGCAAATTTAAGAAGTAGTCAGCCATTATTGCTTTGAAAACTTTTTAAACTCTCCCTCTTTCTCCTCTTATCTCATTGCTCTGATGACATAAATCTCACATCTTCTGTTTCAATTCCACAGTTTCATGAGACATTTATTTTCTTTTGAGGCTACATCCTCTTTGTTTCAAACATTTGTTATTTTTTTCTTTTTCATATTCACTGATACTTTTCTCTTTGCCCTCTATTTTTCTATTGATCTTGATTAGTGTATTTTTCACTTCTAAAATTTTTGCATGGTTCTTCTATATATATATATATATATATATTCTATTTCTAGGCTTATATATCCTATTTTTTTGCTGAGACTTTTCTTAAAAAATATTTGTTTTATGTTTGTTCATAATTTCTCATTGTAACATTTTTATAATTGCTTCTTCAAAACTTTTTTTCAAATAATATCTCTGTCATCTCCATTCTCATATTTATTGATTTGTTTCTCTTTCATTTTGAGATCTTCCTTTTTCTTGGTATAATGAATGATTTTAAATAGAAACCTTGACATTTTCTATATTTTATTATGAGTTTCCAGATCTTATTTAAACCTGATTTAAGTAGCATTTAATCCTTTTTTGTCAGAGTAAGACACTACCACCCTATTACTGCCAGGTGATTGTAGAATTCCAGGTTGCACACTCAGTCTCTATTTACAGCCCTGAGGAGTTAGCCTCATTGCTGACAGTCACAGTTAGGACTTATGGGCACCCCCTATTCTCCACTGATAGCTCTTGGTTAGGGGAATTGTAATGGCTTCTTAGTGCTCCCCACATGGGGCCCTCTGACAACAAATGAAGATCGTGTCCTTGTAACAGCTAGGCAGTGATGAAAAACTTGACACTGACATATTTTAAGAACAAATTAGCAGTGTGTGGAGGTGAGTGGACTCACTTAACTGCTCAATGAGGCATGAGGTCCAGGCTGCACACTGGCCTCCAGTGATGATATGGAAATTAGAGCTCTTTTCCACTCTGCAGAACCCTAATTGAACTTCTCTGATACAACTGTGCTTGGTGTTTGTGGTACTATTTTATAGCTTGCCAGAGGTAGAAGTCACCTCTGCATGAGGGGAAGCAGGGCTGATGGAAATCACAGTGAAGGTAGGGACCAGCTTCTTTCCAAAAGACCAGATTGCAGCTCTAGCATAGGCTCCAACTCCACCTCTGGCAGGGTGGAAGCGAGGGACCTGCACTAGCATCTCCATGTAACTATAGGTGCTTTTGGCTATCGCAAACTGAATAGGCAGACACCTGGAGCTCCATCTCTGCACTCCAATAGGATAGGAGAGATGTGTGCTTCCTCAGCCTCTCCTGGCAACTGCAGGCACTTTGGGCCAATGCAGACTGAATATTTGGGCAATTGTAGCTCTATCCCCACCATCAAGTATGATAAGAGGGGATCTGTGATTCCTCAGCCTTTCAGGGCAATGGCAGGCACTTTTGGTCTGCATGGTCTGGACTGGTGGGTACCTGTGGATTCACCCCCACCCCCTAATAAAATAAGAGGTACCTGGTATATCCTAAGCCTCTCTGGGCAATATCAGACACTTTTGGCCTGCTCAGACTGCACTGTTGGATGACTGTGGATGTACACCCAACCCAATGAGATAGGAGGGTGCTCATTTTTCCTCAGCCTCTTCAGGCCACAGCAGGTACTTTAGACCTACAAGGACTGAACTGTTGGGTCCCTGTGTCTCCATCCTCACTACGCAATAGGAATTGAGGGGAAGGTGTTTCCTCAGATCTCCAGGCAATAGCAGGCATATTTGGCATACATGGACTGAATAATTGTCAGTGGTTCTATTCTCATCCCCAAAAGGACAGAAGGGACAGTACTCCCTTAGCCTCTCAGGGCAACTGACCCACATGGGTGCATTTGACCCACATGGATTAGATTTTTGGGCACTTGAGAGTGTCCATCCACACCCTTGGCAGGGATAGGGAGCTGGTGCTACATCAATCTACATGGCAACTGTGGTCATTTTGGACCCATATGGCATAGATTGCTGTGCCCAGCAGCAGCTCCATCTTTGCCCTAGACAGAGGAGGAAGGGTTGTGAAGCTTCATCAGTTTCTCCAAGCAACTACAGATGGTCTTGGCCTTCACGACATGGATTATTACACATGGCTGTAGACCTGTCCCTCACCCTAACAGAGAAGAAAGGTGGGAGAAGCTTCATCAGTTCCTGGGGAAACTCAGGCAGCTTCAGCCTCCACACCTTACAGCACCAACTACATCCTCAGCTTCTCCTACACACCCAGCAAGGGAGAAAAGGTAAGAAAGCCCTAAACTAAAGAGAGGAACTGCACCCAGAATAAATACATCTGATAAGCCATATGCTAAGGCACCAACAAAAAATTATAATCCATATCAAGAAACAGGAAGATGTGGCCCAGGAAAAGGAAGGAGATAAGCCTACAGGTGACATAAAGGAATTGAGACAACTTATTATAGATGTTCAAACAAATATCCTTAATAAATTCAATGAAATGGCTAAAGAGATTAAGTATATTAAGAAGGCACTGGGTGAACACAAAGAAGAAGTTGAAAACATACGTAGAAAAATAGCAAATATTATGGGAATGAAAGGAACAATAAATGAAATTTAAAATACCCTGGAAATATGTAAAGCACTTGTAATCAGTAAACTAAAGTGCATAACTGAAAGAAATTTTTAAAAGATCTAAATAATTGGAAGCATATTCCATGCTCATGGATTGGAAGGCTATATATCATTAAGATATAAATTCTAGCCAAATTGATAAACAGATTCAACCCAATCCCAATAAAAATTCCATCAACATTTTTAATGAAATGGAAAACACAATTATAAATTTTATTTGGATGGTAAGGGACCCCAAATAGCCAGAAACATCTTAAAATGAAAAGCAAAATTGGAGGATTCTCACTTCCAGACATTAAATCATATTACCTAGTTACAGTGGTAAAATGGTGTTGGGGGCAATGTCGAATGAATACAACTGTCATGGCCGTCTCTACCTCCTTCTTCTTCTTCTTCTTCTTCTTAAAATAGCATATCCTGTTACTGTTTGTGCCACAATGTTCGCGCGCGCGTGAATAGTCACCATCTCTACCATGCCTAGCAACTCAAATTACCCAATCATGTATTGACACCTAAGCCTTAATGCACTTCCCCTTTCCCTGCTTATAAAAGAGCTGATTATAACCCTCGCGGCAGAGCAATGGAAGAGCTATGTTAGTAGAATAAAGTGCACAGCCATTTTCTTACACGTGTCTATGCCTCATTCCTTTGCTGGGTAACTCGGAGTCTCAGTTGATTTGTCCCGCGGGTCGGGACAAGTGGCGCCCAACGTGGGGCTCGAGTGACATCCAGCGAAAGGAAGCACTGCATCGAACGAGGAGGGCCCTCTCATTCGTAAAGCCGTGACAAGCCTGTCACAAAGTTCAACGGTTTTGGCGAACGAAGTAACGAAGAAACGAAGGAACGAAAAAGCCTCGTCGCAGGAACTCTGGTTACGGTGAACCATCAACACTGGAAGATGTTCCCCCCTCTCCTATTCACTATCCTTATACTATCCTCTTGGTCTGTCATTCTAACTACCCACATCTGGCAGTTCACAGCAACAGAAAGAGGGGAAACGCTCGGCATAGGGTTTTGTGATGAGGAAGGCTGCCAGCGTCCAATATCCATTACATTTGATGCCTCCAAATCTCCTACCTTAAAGTCAGCACCTTGCCCCTTCATCTGCTTTTACTTTAACCAAACCAGAAAGTATTGCCACACAAAGTTCACCACAGATTATGGTGGATGCCCATACTGGTCTTGCGTTATCCATGATGCATATAATGACGCTGTCTCTGGGGGAGGCAGATATATCTCTTTTGCCTTAAAAGGCAACTCATTCAACCTTACTATAAAAGACCCTTGGGATAATAGGTGGCAAAAAGGAGTTTATGGTCAATTATACACAACTGGATATTCTAGTACGCCCAGCGCTCCCCTCTATATTGCCCGTTCATATATTGCCAATCAAAAAAAAAAAAAAATAGATCCTGTACAAAATACAAAAAACAATATATTAAAAGCTGAAGCTACCCGTATCTCACA
>JAQZBX010097379.1:0-11698 GCA_029593785.1 Cabassous unicinctus
ATTTATTTCTGCTCCAATCTCTGTTCTTTCTTTCTTTCTGCTTGCTTTGGGTTTAGTTTGCTGTTCTTTTTCTAGTTTCTCCAGTTGTTCCATTAAATCTTTGATTTTAGCTCTTTCTTCTTTTCAATATATTCATTTAAGGCAATAAATTTCCCTCTCAGTACTGCCTTTGCTGTATCCCATAAGTTTTGTTAAGTTGTGATATCATTTTCACTCATCTCAAGATATCTATTAATTTCTCTTGCAATTTCTTCTTTGACCTACTCATTGTTTAAGAGTGTGTTGTTTAGCCTCCATATATTTGCAAAATATCCTCTTTCCCATCTATTATTGATTTCGAGTTTCATTCTATTATGGTCAGAGAAGATGCTTTGTATAATTTCAATCTTCTTAAATTTATTGAGAGCTGTGTTAAGGTTCAACATGGGGTCTATCCTGGAGAAAGTTCCATGAGCATTAGGTAAGAATGTATAACCTGCTAATCTTGTGTTGTAATGTTCTCTATACATCTGTCAGGTCCAGCTCACTTATCATATTGTTCAAGTTCTCTGTTTCCTTGTTGATCTTCCATAGTTGTTCTATCTATTGATTTGTGTGGCATGTTGAAGTCTCCAACTATTATTGTAGAGATGTCTGTTTCTCCTTTCAGTTTTGCCAGAGTTTGCCTCATGTATTTTGGGGCACCCTGGTTTGGTGCATAGATATTTATGACTCTTATTCCATCCTGGTGGGTTGTCCCTTTTATTAATATAAAATAGTCTTCTGCATCTCTTATCAGTTTTTTTTGCATTCAAAGTCTGTTTTAAAAGAGTACAGCTACCCCTGCTCTCTTTTGGTTACTATTTGCATGAAATATCTTTTTCCAACCTTTCATTTTCAGTCTATTTGTATCTCTTGTGTCAGGTGAGTCTCCTGCAGAGAGCATATGGATGGCTCCTGTTTTCCTATCCATTCTGTCAGTCTATGTCTTTTGATTGGGGAGTTTAATCCATTAACATTCAATGTTGTTATTGTAAAGGCATTACTTACTGCAGCCATTTTATCCTTTGGCTTTCAAATCTTACTTTTGTCCATCTTTTAACTTTTTGGCTACCCTTTCTGATAGTCATCACTTCTACAATCTCTGCCAAGCCACTCTCTCTTTTCCTTTCTGGCTGCGGAACTCTCGTTACTGTTTCCTGCAGAGATGGATTCCTGTTTACAAACTCCCTAAGTGTCTGTTTGTGAATATTTTAAACTCACCATCATATTTGAAGAATAGTTTTGCTGGATAAAGAATTCTTGGCTGGGCTGGCAGTTTTTCTCTTTCAATACATTAGTTATAGCATACCACACCCTCTCGCCTCCATGGTTTCTGAAGAGAAATTCACACTAAATCTTATTGAACGTCCCTTACCAGTTGTCTTTTGAAGAAATCTAGCTTGCTGTTATCTCTCTTTTTTTTTATAGCTGTGATCAGCTCACAAGAACTGTGGAAATCTCTGAAGCAAGGGGCCAGGAATAAACAAGAAACATTAAACTGCAATTGAAGATACAGCTTTTGGTCTGCTGGGACAAAAAGCGGGGAGGGCTGTGGAGACAATTCTGTCCATACAGGAAGTTCTCTGTAATAAAAGCTTCCTCTCTTGACAGAGAAAAATCTTCTTAGCTACTCTTAAAGCCTCTTTTTTCACAGACACATCATTAGCACAAGTAATAAATGTACAGGCCACATTATTTGGGACATCATAGTCATGTCAGTTCCCAGAAAATAAGGGGAGCTGGACAAATGTTGGACCTTTCCTTAAAAGGCCCCCTCCTCCATCTCAGAGGGGCTCCATTTATCCCTGGTTGGCAGGCCTGGGGAATTCCTTCATATACCACAAATCAATATTATCTACAGGTAAAATGCTATTGTTTTAAGATGGAATTTTTGTCTATAGCATTTACCAAGAAAAATCCAGAGTCCACCAGAATGACTACAAGTGGTATTAGCACTTTCTGGAAAAGAACAGCTTAGAGTTCCAAGAGCATATCAATCAGCCTTGACTCAGGAGCACGTTCAGGCCAGGCAGTGTGGTCCAGTGGGTTGTACCAGCCAAGGAGACCCAGACATCTGGGGTCTGATCCCAATCATTTATTTCTCTCCATCCCTACTGCCATCACCGTTGTCCAGGGCACCAGTAGCTCCTGGCTAGATCCTCCAACAGCCTCTTCACTATCACTTGTTTCCATTCCAATCCACACTACAGCTGAGATAATATTTTACAATATAAATTGAACTGTGTCACTTTCCTCCTTTAGTAGCTTCCCACTTCATTTACAATAAAACGTCAAACCCTTATCATGGCCTGGACAGCTTTGCACCATCTGGCTCCTGCCTACCATTCCATCATCGCCTCAATTTACTCTCTTCCTGACTTACTAAGCACTAGGCACACATGCCTTCTTTCTGTTTTTATCCAAGACTTTGTGCACATGCATCTCCTGTCTGGATGAATTTCCTCCTGAAATAAAGTCAAGTCTCAGTTTATACAGCACTTCTTCAAAGAGGTCTTCTTACCACCCCCTCCATTCTAAATCTGTCTCCACATTTATCTTCTGTCAGCATGCTATATTTTTTTCCATTCACAGTACTTATCTCAGTTTCTAATTAGATATGTGTTGCTATTTATTTGCTTAGTAGTGATTTTCCTTCTAGACGGTATCATCCATGAGGCTGGAAGCCACATTAGTTTTGTCCATGACAGCATACCCAGGGCTTGGCATGCTGCCCGATAACACAACATAAGAAGCAAATACATATCTGTTCAGTGAACTGGTTTCATTTCTCTGAGCTTCAGGTATTGGAATAGTTCAGTGGTTACAAAGCTAGTATCACCAGAAACCTATGGGATTCAAACGTTGAGTTAGATAGACAAGCTATTTTCAGTAATTTAGAATTGAAAATGAAGAGACTATTTTTAAAGATTTTACATCATCACCACTATATATTAACAAAGATTTATTTAACTTCTTGAAAAAATATAATCTCTACAAACTATATTAATACAATCAATTTAACCAAAGACTTATCACACAGAAGGGAACTGGACATATTTTTATCAAACAAGGATAGTATGCTTGGGATGTAAATATGGATTGTGTTTTCTACCCCAAATTCACTTTGGGAGCCCCTTAATTAAGGACATCTTGAGAGCAACTGAGAAAAGTATAAAGAACTGCCACTGTGAGTGACTATCAAGATTCATGCATAGGTGCAAAGATCCCATGGAGAAATAAACGAACCAGTGGTCTCAGACATAAGTGCCAAGACAATACTCTCAAGGGTGGCTGCTCAGATAGCAGACATTCTTGTACCAAAAGCCTGCTTCTCTCACAGCCAACTCCAAGAAGTGTAGTTTAAGCTTCAGTGCAGCAAGGACTTATCTATCCATACCTAAGGATTAACCCAAGTTTTGCAGAGGAGGCCAACTTGATTTTGATGAGATCCATAATCTACAAAATAATAACAAAAAGTCAACAGTTTCCCATTAATATGTTACACATCCTATTATGCAAAGACAGGATTTGTGAACAGTAAATTTTTTAAGTGTCATATATTTGTTTGGAGGAACAACTAAACATTAAAATGTACACTTAATTTTAACTATGTATTACAGAGTAAAAAATAGAAAACTTCTTTATTTGATGTTTCAAAATCTTGTACTTTGTTGTAGAAAAAATCCAGTTTTAATTTAAGAACTTTTTTTGTTTCTAAACGACAGGATAAGAGAATGGATTTGAAGCTCTTTGCAAGAATGTGCCTAGAGATAATTCATTCTGCACGTGAATTACTTTTATTCTCATAAATAGAAAACCAAGTTAGATAAAATGTTCGTGGGATTTACTCTTTTAACATTAATATTGTAGCTCTAAAAACTTCTTCATATGCCATTTTACAAATTTTGGTGAGGATCATCTTGATTACAATTTTTATATTTAGTATAATTTTACTTATCATTAACTATTTCATTTCTTTGAATTCTCTTTTCAATATGAAATATTTCAAATACAAAAAATATTGAATAACAGTTAACCTCAGTGACTGCTTACCATAAACTAGGGACTGTTAAGTGAATAATACATACAGCATTTACTCATATGCTATTTCATGATATTTTCTCTAGGCCCTCTTTGTCAACAGAGCAAGTGTGTATAATAACATATGTATATGCATAAATCTATAAATATTTTATATGTAACCATATCTATCTATATTAAGGTAAACATGAGTGCATATCGATTTCTCCAACTCAAATCCATTTCCACATGGAAAATTCTGGACTTTTTCCTTTGCTTATCTGTAACCTTGAACTGCAACAGTGAGACATCTGGCTCTCATTATCTGTCATCCACTTACATTATTGTTTAATTCCAATATACATGTTTCAGAATTGTTAGCCTATACATGTATGTAACAACTTTATCAATTAAAGTAGTGCTATGTACAGTTCCTTTTGACTTTAATCTTACAGATCCCACTTGATTTAGGTTAGCACAATTTAATCCCATCTCCTTCACTGAGGTTATTTCATAAATATGGGATACCCCAACCTCCTAAGGATATTTTTAAAATGTTTAAGAAATTTAATATATTTTATTTTTAGATGAATTTTAGGCTTATGCAAAATTTGATGAGATAATACAGATATACCCCCATCCCAAAAGTGTTCCAAAAGGTGAATAGTTAAATGGTGGTACATCCATACTTGTAATTTTACTCAGCAATAAAAGGAACAAGCTATTAATAGGTATTTTGCAAATATTTTCTCCCAGTAGGTAGCTTGTCTTGTCTTTTTTTTTTTTTTTAAGGTATCGGGGACTGGGGGATTGAACTCAGTACTTTGTATGTGCTCAACCACTGAGCTACACAGGCTCCCATGTAGCTTGTCTTTTGATTCTCTGTGTCTTTCATAGAACAGAGTTTTAATAATAAATTTTATTAAAGTTTAACTTCTCAATTTTTTTCTTTTAAGGATCATGCTCTTGTGTATCTAAAAATTCATTTTCAAGTCCAAGGTCACTAGATTTTTTCCTGTCTTTAGTGTTTAGGTTTTAGTGTTGCATTTTACATTATGGTCTATGATCCATGGTGAGTTAATTTTTGTGTAAGGGTAAATTCTAGGTCTAGGCTCATTTTTCCATATGAACATCACATTGTTCCAGCATAATGTGTTGAAAATACTTTCCTTTCTCTCTTGAATTGCCTTTGTGCTTTTGTCAAAAACCATTTGACTATGTTTGTGTGGTTCTGTTTCTGAACTATCTATCCTGTACCATTGTCTATGTGACAAGAACCAGTACCTGAAGTTCTTTTTTAAATTTATTTGTTTATTTTTTAAAAGAATAAACAAATAAATTAAAATTTCTATATGCCCCACTCCCTTCCCCTCCCACACTTTCCCACATTAACAGCATCCTTCATTAGTGTGGCCCATTTCTTACAACTGATGAACACATATTAAAACATTGCCACTAACTATAGTTTATAGTTTACATTATAGTTTACACTCTGTCCTGTGCAATTTTCTAAGTCATGACAAAATATATAATGGCTTGTCTCCGTCATTGCAGCGTCATACAGGATAATCCAAATGTCCCAAAAATGCCCCCATATTGCACCTATTTTTCTGTCTTTCCCCTCAGAACCTCAGGTAGCTACTGCCTCCACATCAATGATAAAAGTTCTTGCATTACTAGAATAACAATAAGTCTATAGTAGAATAATAGTAAGTCTACTTTAGTCCATAGAGCATTCCCCAATTTTGAGGATTTTGGGATGGTGATGCCCACTCTGTTTCTAATTGAGAGGGGGCTGAGATCCCATAGGGCATATGGATAGAACTATCTTGCTTGCAGTTGCAGACTCACTCTGTTCCTTGGGAGGGGTGTTGTCCATCATCATCACCTTGTTAGTTGTCTTGGGTGACAACTGGGGAGTAGGTGTTCCAACTCAGCTGAGATTCCGGATCCAACTGGCACATGGACGGAACAAAGACTTAAGTTTCTTGGAGATAAATTTATCAGATACAGTATTAATTATAGGTTCAAACAGAAGGGGCAGGATAGCCATGTGTAGGGAAATAAAAAATGAGTCCAACTCTGTCACACTGGGGAGCATAAATTCCAAGGTAAGACCCACTGGCAGGGCATCAAACTCCTGAGCTGTCTGCCCTGCCTATAGTGTCTGGATGTCTCTAGAGCCCTCAGAAACTCTGCTATTTGAGGCACTTTTACTGTGGCACCCAATGAGATCCTGCTGAGACGTGCATAAGTGTAACCTCTGGAATGACCTCCCGACTCACTTGGAAATCTCTTAGCCATCAAAACTCATTTGTATTTCCCATTTCCCCTTTATGTTCAAGGTCTTTTCCCAGATGCATCGCTAGTTGGCACTTGGTAATAATACCCTGGTGCCACATAGGCTCATCCCTGGGAGCCATGTCCTACGCTGGGGGGAAGGTAGTGCATTTATATGCTGAGTTTGGCTTAGAGAGAGGCCACATTTGAGCGACAAGGAGGCCCTCAGGAGGTAATTCTTAGGCAACATATAATACTAGGCTAAGTTTCAATTTCAGAAGAAAAGGTGCATAAGTACAATCATCAATATCAAGGGCCCAGCACAGTAGTCTGTCTTCCTTGACTAGGAACCACCCATGTACTGGGAGGATTCCTGCTGTTCCATTAGAGAATGTAGCAGAACTGCCCAGGATGGGAATTTGATATTCTTTTGGTTATTGTGTGGATCTCCACCCACCGTGATAATGCCCCATGAACACTTGAACACATTCATATGCCTTACAAGCATGCCCCAGAAGAACTCCCTCCCATGCATCCACCCTATCACTGACACCCTACACCAATGATCCTCCCCTGCCATAGTTGTGACCCTTCTGTTATCCAAAACCTCTCCAAAGTTGAAGCCAAGAAAACAACCAAATAAAAATAATAAGAAAAGGAAATAATAATAATTTTAAAAATAAGATATAAAATACAAAAAAATTTTTTTTAAGTTTTAAATAACAAAATTATTTAAGACATTATGTCTTTCATCACTGTAAGATCTGTTGTCTTGTATGTAGTGACATTTTCTTCCAGTGTCTTTTTTTTTCTTTCATTTTATCTTCAAAGAAGCTTTAGGCTTAGAAAAGTCACATAGAGAATATAGTAGATTCCCATATACCTAACACCCTCTCCCTTTTCCCTGTTCCCCTATTAATAACATTTCACATGCAGGGGTACATTTGTTACAATTGATGTACAAATATTGAAGCATTGCTACTAAACATGGTCAATGATTTACATTATAATTTACATTTTGGAGTGAACACTTATAAATTTTGATGAAATTTAAAATGGTCTGTATTCATTATTGCAAGATCATGCAGAAAAATTCCAATGCCCTATGTTCCATCTATTCTCTTCTTCCCTCCCCCTCCTCTTGGTACCTTTGGTAACCACTAAGGTTCACTTTTTGAATAATAAGTTTCATAGTTACTTGCAATAATATGGAGGGTTTGACATATTGGTCTGTTTTCTTTTGTTAGGCACTGCCTATGTTCTTGACAGACTTTTGCCCCTCTAATTGGGAACATGGCACAACTCCCCAGGATGGGAGTCAATGTTTTCCTGTTTATTGTGTGGGTCTCATTCACTGATGTAAAACACTATGACAAGGTGAACACTTACAAAGTCCATAGAAGCCTGCCCCAGGTGCACTCTGTCTTGTATGCCATCCCCGCCCCCCATCCAACACCCTACACCAGTGATCCTCCCCTGCTATTTTTTGCCAAAAGGACATTCCCAACATTGTAGTTTTAACTACAGGCCTGCAAATCCCAAGTTCACCTGTTCCTTTCCTCAACTGACACCCAGTCCCATGGATAGTCCAACCCAACCCCCCAACCTACCCTCCTCACAGACATGCACCGCCGAACGCAATAGCATCACTGCACCATTGTCACACCCATCCGCTGCACAGCTGCACCCTTCCATTTTATCATAGATTTTGCCCATATGGCCATTGGCTCACCACCCTCTACTCCCTTTCTATCTCCTGTAAACCTATGTTCCAGACTCTAGCTCTGTGAGTCTGCTCTATTTGCTTAAGTCATATCAGTGAGGTCGTGTAATACTTGTCCTTCAGTGCCTGGATTACTTCCCTTAAGTTCTTCAAGATTCATCCATGATATCCCGTGTGTTAATACTGCAGTCCTTCTTAACAGCTGAGCAATATTCCATTGCATATATATACCACAGTTTGCTTATCCATTCATCTGCTGATGGAAATTTGGGTTGCTTCCAACTTTTGGCAATAGTGAATAATGCCACTATGAACACTGTGTGCATATATCTGTTCGTGTCCCTGCTTTCAATTCTTCTGGGTATATACCCAGCAGTGGGATTGCAGGATCATATGGTAGTTCTATAGTTAGCTTCCTGAGGAACTACCAAACTGTCCTCCACAATGGCTGCACCATTTTGCATTCTCACCAGCAGTGGACAAGTGTTTCCTTTCCTCCATATTCTCTCCAACACGTGTAGCCCTCTTTTTTAAAAATAGCCACCAGTCTAATGGGTGTAAGATATCTCATTGCAGTTTTAATTTGCATTTCCTTAATAGCTAGTGATATTGAGCATCTTTTTATGTGCTTTTTAACCATTTGTATTTCTTTGGAAAAGTGTCTATTCAAATCTCTTGCCCATTTTTAAAATGGGTTGTTTGTCTTTTTATTTTTGAGATGTAGGATTTCTTTAAATATGATGGATAATAGATCCTTATTGAACAGATGTTTACCAAATATTTTCCCCCAATAGGTAGGCTGCTTTTTCACTTTCTTGACAAATTTCTTTGAAGCACAAAAGTTTTTTAAATTTTGAAGTGGTCCCATTTATCTATTTTTTCTTTTATTGCTCACACTTTGGGTATAAAATTTATGAAACCATTTCTTACTACAAGATCTTGTAGATTTCCCGACATTATATCCTGGGAGCTTTATTGTCCTGCTCTTGTATTTAGATCTTTGATCCATCTTGAGTTAATTTTTGTATAAGGTGTGAGATGGTGATCCTCTCTCATTGTTTTGGATATGGATATCCAGTTTTCCAAACATCATTTGTTGAAGAAGTCATTCTCTCCCAGTTGAGTGGGCTTGGTTACCTTGTCAAATATCAATTGACCATATATGCGAGGATTTTTTTATCAGAGCCCTCAATTTGGTTCCATTGGTTAGTATGTCTATCTTTGTGCCAATACCATGCAGTTTTGACTATTGTAGCTTTTTAGTATGTTTTAAAGTCAGGGAGTGTGATTCCCCCAATTTCAGTTTTCTTTATCAATATGTCTTTGGCTATTTGGGGCCCCTTGCCCTTCCAAATAAATTTCATAATTAGCTTTTCCAATTCAGTAAAAAATGCTGTTGTAATTTTTATTTGGATTGCATTAAATATGTAAATCAATTTGGGTAGGGGAGACATCTTAACGATGTTTAGTCTTCCAATACATGAACAAGGACTATTCTTCCATTTACTTAGGTATTCATTGATTTCCTTTAACAATGTTGTATAGTTTTCTGTGTATAAGTCTGTACATCTTTAGTTAAGTTTATTCCTAGGTATTTGATTTTTTTAGTTGCTATTGTACATGGAATGTTTTTCTTGATTCCCTCCTCAGATTTCTCATTATTGGTGTATAGAAAAGCTACTGATTTTTATGTATTGATCTTATATCATGCCACTTTACTGAACTCATTTATCAGGTCTAGAAGCTTTGTTGTACATATTTCAGGGCCTTCTATATATAGGATCGTGTCATTTGCAAATAGTGAAATTTTTATTTCTTACTTTCCAATTTGGGTGCCTTTTATATCTTTTTCTTGCTTAAGTACTTGGGCAAGTACTTCTAATGCAATGTTAAATAAGAGTGGTGACAGTGGGCATCCTTGTCTTCTTCCAGATCTTAGAGGGAAAGCCTTTAGCATTTCACCATTGAATATGATGTTAGCTGTGGGTTTTTCTTATGTATACTGTTTTCCTCTTGAGGAAGTTTCCTTCTGTTCTTATCTTTGAAGTGTTTTTATCAAGAAAGAATTCTGTATTTTGTCAAGTGCCTTTTCTGTATCGATAGAGATGACCATGTGATTTTTTCTTCCAATCTATTATTGTGGTGTATTACATTGAATGATTTTATTATGATAAACCATCCTTGCATACCAGGTATGAAACCCACTTGGTCATGGTGTATAATTCGTTCTATGCATTCTTTAATACAATTAGCAAGTATTTTGTTGAGAATTTTAGTATCTAAGCTCATTAAAGAGATTGGTCTATAGTTTTCCTTTCTTGTGGCATCTTTGTTTGGCTTTGGTATTAGGGTGATGTTAGCATCATAGAATGAGTTAGGCAATGTTCCCTCTACTTATGTTTTTTGGAAGAGTTTAAGCAGGATTGGTGTTAGTTCTTTTCAGAATGATTGGTAGAATACACCTGTGAAGCCCCCTGGTCCTACGCTTTTCTTACTTGGGAGGTTTTTGATGACTAATTCAATCTCATTACTTGTGATTGGCCTGTTGAGTTCAACAATTTCTTCTTTCATCAGTGTAAGCTGCATATGTATGCCATGTTTTTTTAATTTATCTTTTTATCTTTTTATTTGTTCTTACACTCTCCTCCAGCACTCTCTTTCCTGTTTTTCCCTTTCAACTTGCATAACTCCCTTTAGTATTTCTTGAAGGGCAGGTTTCTTATTGACAAACTCTCTTAATTTCTGTTTATCTGTGAATATTTTGAATTCTCCTTAATTTTTGAATGCCAGGTTTGCTGGATACAGAATTCTTGGCTGATAGTTTCTTTTTCTTTTAGCACCTTAACTATGCCATACCACTGCCTTCTTGCTTCCATGGTTTCAGATGAGAAATCAGCAGTTAATCTTATTGAGTTTCCCTTGTATGTTATGGATCTCTTTATCTTGCTGCTTTCTGTATTCTCTCTTTGTCTTGATC
Organism: Cabassous unicinctus; assembly: GCA_029593785.1. NCBI lineage: Eukaryota > Metazoa > Chordata > Mammalia > Cingulata > Chlamyphoridae > Cabassous > Cabassous unicinctus. Next base: position 11,022 of record JAQZBX010097379.1, read on the forward strand.
ATTGGGCAATTTGATAAGTATATGTCTTGGGGTAGGCCAATTAGGATTTATATTGTTTGGATTGTGCTGCACTTACTGGACTTGTATGTTCTTTCCCCCAAAGGAGTTGGGAAATTTTCAGCCATTATTTCCTCCAACACTCCTTCTGCCCCCTTTCCCTTCTCTTCTTCCTCTGGGATGCTTGCAATATGTAGTTTGTGCACTTCGTGTTTTCATTCATATCCCTGAGTCCCTGCTGGATTTTTAAAAAATCTTTTTATATGTTCTATTATCTGTCTTATTTCAGATGTACTATCTTTGATATCATTGATTCTTTCCTCTGCCTCTTCAAATCTGCTTCCAGAGTATTTTTGATATCTTGCATTGTGCCATTAATCACCATCAGATCTGTTAGATAATGTATGTTTACAATTTCTTCAGTATGTTCTCCCAGTGTCTTCTTAATATCCTTTATTTCTTCCTTCACTTCATTAAGTTGATTCATGATATTTGGACATCCTTGTTTAGTTGTTCCATGTTCTGCATCTTCTCCTGTTATTTTAGTTTGTTCATTATACTGGGTGTGTCTTCTTGTTTCTTACTATGTCTTGTAACTTTTTGTTGGTATCTAGACATCTGTTTGTCTTGATGGGCTTATTCCTTTGGTTAATTTCTCTTTCTGCTCTAGGGTTTTTTTT